>JAJAGP010002257.1:68492-125673 GCA_025084515.1 Ancistrus triradiatus | reverse complement strand
GGCCGGAAGGTCACTGACGTGTTTTTTTCCCACTACACTCTCTTTGACATAATCTGAAACGGAAGGTCTGAAATTAGCTCTATCCCCCCATACAGATGACACATTTATTTACATAACCTCTATGGACAGAACGAGTAGCAGAGCACCAGATCAAAATCAACACTCTTTTTTTGCCACGTCACCCAACGACCATCATTAACTAGCCAGAGGTTATTTGTTGTCAAAATGGCTGATCTGCAGCAGCTCTCGACTAATCTAATCTGGAGGATCTCTGTGAGCTCGCTTGTAACGTGCGTCCCTGACCCCATTCCGTTGCTGTGGATTGTGTTGAAGGGAGAAAGAGACTTGATTCATACTCACACACAGCTCTAATCCAAGCACAATCAATAAGAACAGGAGCTGCTGAACGGGTGGCATGTGTGGCCGCATGACTTCGTTTTTCAGTTAATGTCTGTGTCTTCAGGGGATGATGCTGTATATACTGCAAATGCAGTCATTTAAACCTATATTATTATTATTATTAATTAATTAATTCATTCATTCATTCTTTCATTCACTTATCCACTTAATCTTGAAAAGAAGCATAGGGTGCATTATTATTATTATTATTATTGTTATTATAATACATGAAATTATAATTATAAATTATAAATAAAAAATATTATATATTGATAAATGTTGGATAGGGGTATTATGGATGGGGGTATATTACAGATGAACATTCTAAAAAATGCATAGAACTCTGGTAAAGTGTTATATGTGCTTAAAGTCAAGTCATACATTTTCAAAATAATTTAAAAAACAATAAATAAGTGATTAAATGCAAATATACAGAAACATATACAGTGGTACCTCGGTTTGACTACCTCAGAACTCATCATATTCTGTTCTCAATGGATTTGACCAGAAAAATTTGTCTCAGTTCTCGTCGTTTTCTCGGTACTTAACATGTATGAGTCAAGCCGCTCGACTCATTTTAGCTGAAACTTGATTCACGATTCATGATTCATGAGTCACAATTCAGTACACAGTGATTCAGATTCTCAATAACTCTCAGAGAAGATCTCCGCTATTTGTATTAATAATGCAATTAGGTTTCCATGGATTCTAAAAAAGGTTAGTTTATAAGAGCCAACCAAAAGGAAACCGAAAGCAAAACAGGAATTAAATACTACAGAACAAAGGCTGCAGTTAGCTTAGCAGCTATTCAAGAAGTTCATCAATAGAGTAAGTGTTTTCATTTTACTTTTCACATTCAATGACATTTTTCAACACTTAGTTATAAAGTAAGCTTTGTGTTAATGATTTTGGCCAACTGTAGGTTAATCTAAGTGGTTTAAACATTTACTTATCGTAGTATCCTTTCCATGTCGCTACTATTATAACAGTATTGACCGCTCTATCAAAAACTCTTCGGTTCATGATACATTTAACTTTGGAGGTTTTGTTGGAACATATCCCCTTCGTACATAAGGGAGCACCTGTACAATACAACTCCACTGCTGCATCTAATGCCATATACAGTGTGGATCTTCTGGAGGTCTGGAACGGATTCATTCAATTGACATTATTCCTTATGAGAAAAATGTGCTCAGTACTCATCATTCTCGGTTCTCAATAAGACTTCTGGAACAGATTAACGATTCGAACTTAGGTACCACTGTATAAGGTATGCAGACAATGTGAGTTCTACCCACTAAGCAAAACCCAAAAAAGTCTGTACTGGAATTGAAACTACTGAACTGCTCACGGGTTCTCTGGCACCAGGAATTTATCCATCTGCATCAATTGACTTTCTTTAATGACTTTTAGAAACCTCTGATTGGCCAATTTTCATATTTAGTCCACCTGTAGCTACCTTTAGAGTCAGTGCCTTATTCCTTTGCTATCATGGATACATCCAAGCAACTGAGCCATGACTTCTGGAAGAAAATGTGGCCCTCCATAAGTCCAGTTCCTAATTTGAAGCAATTTCCAAACCACTGAAATTACCAAAAGCATCTGTACAAAATATTGTGTAAAATATAAAAACCCTGTCACCACATAATTACCTTACAGTACTGAATGAACCTTGCTCTGAAAGGCTCAGCTGAATCCCAAGGCTACAAGATTGGATTGTTGCAGGCTCTCTTTTGGTTGCTTTCATTACGGGTCTCCACAGCAGATCATCCAGTGATGCAACCCTTCCCATTTATCCAAGTGCACCCCCAAGTTTTCCGTAAACACACCACTTGACCTTCACATTGCATGCCAGGATTGATCCTGGAATCTCAGAAACCTCCATTTCCAGCAGCTGGCTCTGCCCACTGAGCTAACAGAGAGTCAAATCTCAACCACCATATTCTATTATTATTTCTTATTTAAACAATTTTTTTTTTAACACTGAATACTAAAATGGATTCAGTTTCATTTTATCCAAAAACAAATCTTAAAACCAAGAACACAAAACGATGAGAGGACAGTAATGTGACAGTAACGGTAACTGTGATCTCAAATGGTGTTGATACATAGGAATTAAGCCTCAGCAATAATCAGAGCTTGTAAGGCAGAAAGTCTTGTCTGTTCAAACGAGGTTTGTGTGTATACATGTGTAATTGCTGGTGTGTGCATGAGTACAGCATGCCTCTCAGTCACACGACCGAGAGTGTGTATCACCGGATATACAGCGGGGAGTAGATTGAGGGCCAAGTGTGACAGGTGGACAGGCGTGATAAGGAGAAAGCACTGCCACACAGCACCACATCTCTGGAGAATATCCAGCCGAGAGCCGCTAATAGCTGATACTCATCAGTGATAGAGACTTCCTATCTCTTCTCTCTCTGTCTCTCCGGACTGGTATGTTCGTTCAGGTTAAGCCCAAATTCTCCCCATCCAAAAGTCAATCTTGTATAACAATGAGAAGAGCCACTGAGTTGGGGATTTGTCATGGGGATGTAAACCGAATGCTGTTTAGCTGCAAGTGCTGGTGAAATGAACTTGAGTGGGAGTGCTTTGTGTGTTACATGAGCCTGATCTGACGCTCCGAGGCCTACTGTCATTTCCTTCTTCTTATTTTGTCTCTGATGGCACACGATCTTATCTTTTTTTTTTTTTTGCAAGCGATCAATATTACACTTTTCATTGGCATAAAGGATCACATCCTCGCTTGTTTATATTTAGTTGTTTGCTGTTTGTTGTACAGTATCTTTTGTGCAGGGTAATCTATCACGATCGTGACAAACAGTGAGTCAATCAGCAGTGTGGGAGGCAATGTGTCACCAACACACAACGCCATCTGCTCGGAGTTTGTTCAACAAAGATCGATTGTGCTGGAGGACGCTTTTCCCTCTCGCGCTTTCTCTCCCTCCCTCAGCCTCTCGCCTCCTCTCCTCTCCTTTTGTCCGCTCTGCGCCGAGCAAAATGTGTGATGCCAAAAGACGTACTGTAACAAGACGACGGACAGCTATAACAACATGAAATATGATACTTTTCTTGATACTGATGCTTTAACTTCTTTTTGGACTAACAATTATCCTGACTATACTTTGTAGTTATTAGTGCCAGGACCCCCATAGTGTCAAAGCTCTATTCTTGAATTCTTTCATAGCCAAGCTTCTAAACTCTTATCTCTCCCAAAAACTTATACAATTATATCCATATACAATTCATACAACTATCCCAGTATTCATATGCATTATATGAAGCTCTAACCTTATCCCTAAGCCACCTTTTCATAGATATTGTGTTTTATTGGCGCAGACTCGCTCTAAAGAACATAACCCAAGTATACCAGCACAAAATTTACCATAAACTTACCCTAACCTTAATCATAACCAGATAGCTTACTAAACAGTATTAAAACACTATCAATATAATAGTGTTGTATTTGTTTTTTTCTGCTGTAAAATACAGGTATGAGCTGAAATGGACGTTACCATAGTCGCATATTAGTTTAGATACTTTGCACATAGTGATTTATTTTAACCAATAATAATAATGAAAAAACAATCTGATAATTGTTATCTCTTATCTGTTATCTTTTATAGAACTTGAAACACTTGTTTTCTGCCATTCAGGACTTTGATTCTCTTTCTGATGCTGGTATACTGGTCAATTAAAAACACCATACCAGTTACATGATTCATAACAGTCCAAGTTGGTTCATTCTGGTTAGTGCTAGTCTGGTGATGGTTTAGCTGGTGAACTTGAATGGTCTTGGTGGTCTTGTGGATAAAACAGGTCAACCAGCATACCAGTGTCTAAAAGATATCCTGCTCTTTGCTGGTTTTTTTTGCAGGGCAGTTCCTGAAGACCTGGATTAAAACCCAAGAAAACACGGGATTAGTTTACTCCTAATCCAACATCTAATCCAAACAGTATTAAAAAACAAAACTGATAAAGTTAGTGTTTCATTGGTTTTGCTTTTAATTGGCTTTGATGTTTTAACAAATCAGTATTATAAAAACAATTGGCCAAATTTATACTTTATTAGCTTCGTTGTACTGGGAAACATAGCAACACAGACTAGTAGCGAGAACTGAGTATACAGGTATGCTAACCCTAAATATTACCTTCATCTTAACAAGTTAAACTAACAGTATCAAAAACAAAAGTTAATAAATTTAGTGTTTTACAATACAGGCTAGTAGCAATCACAGAATACTGTATGAGTAACCCTAAATTTTCCCTATCTATACCATAAATTGACATAAATCAGTATATCAAAATATTGTTTACTTGTAGACTGTATGAGTATGTGAACCTTAAAGTTAATCTTAACCTTAACCAGAACACTATTAAAAACACAGGAGATACGCTATATGGACAAAACTATTGGGGCACAGCTCTTAATTGTTGAATTCAGGTGTTTCATTCAATCCCATTGCCATTGTATATACAGTCAATGCAATTTGAGCTCGGTATTGTCATAGAGACTGTGGTGACCTAGCGGGTAAGGTACTGGCCTATGGACCAGAAGGTCCAGGGTTCAAATCCCACCTCTGCCAAGCTGCCACTGTTGAGTCCTTGAGCCCATAATTGCTTGGATTGTAAGAATTGTAAGTCGGCCCTGTATAAGGGCGTCTGCTAAATGCTGTAAATGTAATAGGATACCATTGAAATTTCTTCTCTCCTTGATATTTTCTCCTAGGTATTATTGAAAAGTAGAAGTGTTTAGTAACCACAGCAACTCGGCCACAAAGTGGCAGACCATGTAAAGTTAGAGAGCAGGGTCGCGGAGCGCTGGGGCACATAGTGCATAAAAGTCACCAACACTCTGCTGACTCAATAACTGTAGAGTTCAAAACCTTCTCTGGCATGAACATCTGCACAAAAAACCTGTGCGCCAGCAGCTTTATGGCATGGATTTCAATGCACATGCACTGTGTCTGTTGAGACATGTAGCAAAACACTACAATGTTCAGAAGACTATAAATAAAATATTTAATGTATGTTTATTACACATTTTCACACTGAATCTGTTTATAAAACATAATGTAAAAAATATTCTGTTATGGAATGATAAGGTTTAGTATACTTACATTGTATTAGTTAAGTGCTATATGTGCACACACTAATCATAGGTCAAAACATCGCTCAACTCGAATGAATTAAAGTCTATCATTCGTTATAATATGAAGAGCTGTTTGGGAGCCAAAAGATTCGACTCACTAAAAAGAGCCAGAATTTGCATCACTGCTTTTGAACTTCCCCTGCTTTCTGATCCTGCTACACCCTCACACACAAACATCGACACGCAAGCGCACACACAAACCTGACCTACGCTTATCTTTGCCTGTTATGGTAAATACAATATAAAGACTTTAATGTTAAATATTACACATCACATTAGATATAATGTTAATAATTATATATGGGGAAAAATATTCGAGGCTTGAGCCCTGGTAAAATGACCTAGCAATGCCCCTGCTGCCTGCCAGTCACCAGCTCCCCGGTGACCCTAATCAGGATTAACTGGGTATGAAAATGAATGAATGAATGAATTACTGAGCAATGCCCTAATGTGAACTCTAAATGAATCAGCTGAGTCATTTAAATCAAATTCTTATATGATGCAGATATCATCACAAATGGCCTTTATCTAATAGCAATCTCAAACTAATTTCCTCTAACCAACAATTCCATGACATGAAATACTCACTTAAATATTCAGTCATTCCTGTCTTTAGCACACCTCGTCACAAGTCAGGGGTCAAGCGCGACAACTGCAAGCTATTCCCATTTTAGAGATTCTCGTTTCAGGGAAAAAATGTTTGAAAACCCATATATTCACCATATTACCGTATTTTTCGGACCATAAGGCACACTTAAAATCCTTTAACTTTCTGAAAAATGGACAGTGCGCCTTAAAATGCGGTGCGTCTAATGTATGAATTAATTCTGATTGTGCCTCCTGACCTAGAACCGATTGTAGATGGTACACGGCGCTCATAAATCCGTCAAAATGTTTTAGCACGGCCTTGGTAAATTACGAAGCTTATGGTAACTGTAGTGCGCAGCATCACAGAGTAATACGGTATGTGCTTCAGCATTAAGGTACGTGCATTCATTCATTTATTTTCGAAGCAGATTACAAACACAACGCTATCAGTCACGCAGTACAACATGGTCATAGAGCAGCTGTGAGAGAATTCAACATTAACGAATCAATGGTACGGAAGTGGAGGAAGCAAGAAGACGCCCTGTGCCATTTAAAGAAGACCAAACTGAGCTTCCGACGGAACTTAAGAGTTTCGTTTCATTTCATGCACCTTATAACCCGGTGCGCTTTATGTATGAAAATATACCCGTTAGCAGCCGATCGTTGATATTGCGTCTTATAATCCGGTGCGCTTTATAGCCCGGAAAATACGGTAAGCTTTAAAACAGAAATGGTGCATTTCAGGCCACAGGAATTATACAAAACACAGCTTTGACTGGATTATTTTTTCTTGAACACGTCAAATATGTCAAATTAATCGAATGCACTAAACCCATTTACTGTATTTTGACAGCACTACGTTTTAGCATAGGTCTCAATTCTCAAATGCTTAGAATATATCAAGTCATATTGTACTTTGTATTCAAGTCAGTTGTAATTTGCTAATATTTCTAATAAGAAAATATTTCTGTAATCACTCTGGTTTCTATTACATGGTGACACTGACATAAAAACAAGCAGTATAACAAAGTAACCTGGTGGCATCAATATGAAAACTCGCTGTATGGCTCAAGGCCTGTAAGAATAAGTTTTGGAAATGTTTATGTAGGTTTTAGTTATTTTTTAATGAACAGCTTATTTAGGTGTCATGTAACCACTCTTATGCAGTATCTTTGAAATGTGCTGTTTAAGATTTGAAACAGTCAAATTAGAAGCCACTCTTCAGCAGCCCCTAACGACCCTAATCTAGATCTACAAGCTGGCTGTTGCATGAGATGTACGACACCGAGTTGCTAATGTAAAGTGGATAATGCAATTACAGCACGCCGTTGCGAGCGCTGTTAGGGCTTTGGTAAACAAGTCGCCAGTGTTTACGCGAGAGCGGACAAGGCAGAGACTCGACATGAATAAGTTCTGCAGAGGCCATCTACCCCGGAGCCGTAGGTCGAGACCCATTTGAGAACAGCATGTTACTTTGGTGAATGCATGCATAAGAGGCTACCGGTTCTCTCTTCGTTCGGGCAGTCTGCTCCTAGATGCCCTTTGACTGTGGACATGCCAGTTAAAGTAGATGTGAGGAACGGACAAGAGCGGACAACACCTGACCGCGTCTGGTGTTGTCTAGAGACTGGGCGTCGCTTTGTTGATGGTGGCATCGGTGCATAAGCCTGAATGGAGCTAGCAGCCCCGATAAAGCCAGGGGTCCTACCCCCATCATACTCTCCACTGACCCTTGTTGTGGTGTTTACACCCAGGCAGGTGCGCCCATGATCGTGGCTGTGCCAGTGGGCATCCGTCAGGGCAGCCATGCCCCTAGAGGGAATGTAAAGTGGGCGTCCTACAGCATAAGGGTGAGGCCCCTGTCTGTTCACCTGCCACAAAGGGGCACACACAGACCTATAGGCACAGACGGCCTCCTGAACTGCTGCTCCCAATGACCTCTGTGGTCAAGGTGCTTTCTTTTCACTCGCTAATGTCAGTCTGTCAGTGGATCTTCACTTTTAAAACACTTAAACATTATCATCAGTTTTAGTGTGACATAATATTGGTGTCTTTTCCCCTTCTGTTGTCTAGGTTAAATGTTTGGCATGTTATCTTTGAACCAGTGTACATTTATGGCACTCAGCAGATGCTCTTGATTTATAGATGGGCTTGTTTGTAGAACTGGAGCACAACACCCTGAGTGTGACTATGCCAGCCATATAATAATCAGTACAGATAAAAAAGATCATAAACATATGTAGTATTATTATTATTATTATAAAGAGATGTGCTTTATATATATACACAACTCAGTGCATTTAGGAATGTAGGCATGGTCAAGATGACCTGCTGAAGTTCAAACTAAGCATCAGAATGGGGAAGGAAGGTGATTTAATTGACTATGAATGTGGCATGGTTGTTGGTGACTGACGGGCTGTTCTGAGTATTTCAGAAACTAATGATCTACTGGGATTTGCACAGCCATCTCTAGGGTTTACAAAGAATGGGCTGAAAAAGGGAAAATATCCAATATGTGGCAGTTCTGCAAAAATGCATTGTTGATGCAAGAGGTCTGAGGAAAATGGCTCAGACTGGTTTGAGCTGATAAAAAGGCAACAGTAACTCAAAAACCACTCATTGCAACTAAGCAGTATATTCAAAATATATAGGTAAAAGTATGCACAACATGTCGAACCATGAAGCAGATGGGCTACTGCAGCACTAGCCCACACCAGGTTCCACTCCTGTCAACTAAGAACACCAAAATATCTGAGGAATCTTTCCAGCACCTTGTCTAATTTATTCCATGAAAAAGTAAAGCAATTCTGAGGACAAAAGCAGGTCCAACCCAATACTACCAAGGTGTACCAAGAATAATATAGTGCTCAGGTTCCACAGCAATTTTTTAATGGCTCCAGTTCCGGCAGTGCTCTCTGACCAGGTCGGGTATCAAACGCAAACATGACTGGCTGTGGCTGAGGGAAAGGAGGCCGGTGATCCCTGCTGGATCATCTCATGGCCCTGTAGCAGTGACCACTGACACACCTGGTACAGAGTGACATCCAATCCAGTACATGCTTATGCCTGCATCCTGTGTTCTCAGGGGAGCCACCGCAATGCTGACCAGGAAAAACAGCACCAAGAACCATGAAAAATACAACAACAAAAATGTGCACCTCTCTCGTAATGTCTTTGTAAATGCCCATTTGTCAAAAATGACAGCAGTCAGCTTGTTATATTTTTTACTGACACTGTCTTTTGTCTTGTCCATGAACTTTGACCATGTGATTTACTCTAGCAATGTTAAAGTCTTACTAATTATGTTATTGATTTATTAAACAACTACTTTCTTAAGGTTATTCTAGATTATTATGTTAAGTTAATGTGGATAGTAGCTCTTGGTATTATCAACTTCACTGCCAAAAGTGCAGAACCTAGCAGAGTATATAGCACTTGAGTGGGAAAATGCACACCATTTAATCAGAGTTTAGTTTGTGAGAATAAAAATGAAGACGATGGGAGAGCTGTTAGAGTCCCAAGTGTAGTGCAGCTTTCTTTATTGAATACTACATACAAATGCATTAAGTTTGTGGCTGGAGCAGTGACCTTTGCTTATTGTCTGTTTTGAGATACTTTCACACATACATGGCTTCCAAAAGTCTGAGACCACTCTTGAAAATGCTTTGCATAACAAATCATATAATCGTCATAACAATTTGAGTGAAACGAAAACTACAAAATCCTAAAAACAATAAAAAAGAATACATGTTATATATAAAATCTATACATATTTGGTATGTTCCTACTTTTGATGTAATGGCAACATGCATTCGTGCTGACATGGACTTCTCTGTCTTCAAGTGCCCCCATAAATGCTCAATGAGGTTTAAGTTAAATGAGTTTGGAAAGTATTTGACAGGCAGAGTCATTCAAATGATGCTGCTTATATGATTTGTAATGAAAAACACTTACATTTGAGAAAAATGCTAAATATTAGCCCTGGATTACTAACTGAAGAGTTATAAATTCAAATCCTGGCTCCATAACGCTCCCACTTTTGAGCTCTGAAGTAAGGCTCTGAACCCTCAAACGCTCAATCAGTATTCACAATTGCAAATCACAGTAGATAAGCACATTTGCTGTTGGTATTGATGTTAAATTAAATGTTATAGTGTGTGTGTTGGGTGGTCATGCTTATATTATATTGTGAGGACCAACTGGAAAGAAATATCTGATTTTTTTTACCTTGTGGGGACAATTTGCTGGTCCCCACAGGGAAAACTGTTTTATTTAGTTTGTTTGTTTTTTACAGAAACTTCAAATTTATTTTGAAAAACCAAAAGAGTCAAAAGATCTACATTAGATTAAGGTTAGGTGTAGCATTTATTAGCTACAGTAATCATTATGTCAATGGAAAGTTCCCATTTGGGTTGTGAGACAAGTGTGTGTGTGTGTGTGTGTGTGTGTATTGCACATTGTTAAAGATATCTAACAATGAATCTGTTCCTGACTAACTAGGAAATAATGCAAGTGGTAACTACAAAGAAAACGAAAAGTCCAACGTACAAGCGCATAATGAACAAACATAAGCCCACTGCAAGAGGGCTGTTTTTTAACACCCAAAAACCTCAACACTTTCCTCTCCTGGGGAAGTGGCCACACTTCTCTGGGCTGCCTATGAACAAACATCTGCTGTGGGAGCATGGCAAGCTCCCTTGACAGTGCTCCTCTAACAGATCCAGCCTTTCTTTCATACTATTTAATCACGTGTTAAATGGAAAGAGCCATAAAATCCTCCGAAATGAACCCAAATTCCTATAACAAATTTGCAGATCTTTAATGAAGGGTTTCCCCCACCTTCTTTCTTTCTTTCCTGCTGGCACGTGTCGTTCTCTGTATTCCTTTGCTAATTCACTTTCTAAACACCTGCTTTTGCCCCGTTGATAATTATAACCGGTGCATTTGTTTCTTTTTTTTTTTTTATTCCGCTCTAATAGCTCTCAAGCTGAGGTGCTTTGCAGCTAATAATTACAGAGGCTGGCCTGGGGTTTGGCTCGTCTCCGATGGAGGCCCTGTGCGGCAGCGCTGATCGCAGCTCCATAGCACTAACATCTCGACTGGGATAGCTCAACATCCTGCCTCTTAAAGCCTCACTACAGCTGTCTTTCAGAATTCAATGCTACTGAAATACCGCCTGCTTATTTAGGGGCAAAAAAATACGAAGTACGAACTGGATCTCGTATGAGAAGCATTAAGATGGAAACATATATGTACAAACAAACTTGTTTTTGAAACCATAAAGGAAGAGCAAGCAAATTGCTCGCATTCATCTCACCTGTTTCTCTCCCTCCTTTGCTCACTCTTTCCTCCTCTCTTCCCTCTTTTCTAGAATTTAGCACTTGCGCAGCATCATTAGTGCGACTGCTGTTTCTTCAGAGATCAAATGCTGTTTTCTACTCCTGATTCACCAGAAAATCTGTTCATTTTGTAACTCCAGAGGGTTTGCCCACGGGCTTCAAACACATAGGCATGTCAATCTGTGCATGTCTAAAGCACTCTCACAGGCTGCTGAGTACAAAATTAATAAATAAATAAATACAGCAGGCGTTTAAATGGTAAATAGTCTAAATGTTTGGTGTTTGAAGAGCAGAGTGGGTGATGGTATGTTTTGGATGGAGGCATCAAGGGGCTGACTAGGCTCTGCTTTCCATTCCTCACCGCCTGAATTATTGTGTTTGTGATTGAAAGAGTGAAAATTTGAGCGTTAGAAAAGCGATGAAAACATTCTTCGGGGACACAGATTCCTGATCTGACAAAATACCACGTGTTACCATAGGGGAGAGTGCGGATCTGTCAATGCGTGTTCATTCACTTTAAGGAGGTAATAAAGAGTCCCTGATTTACTAACATGCATATCATTTGCACTGCTAATTTGCATGTGCAATTGAATAGAATAAGCTTATAGTTAGTTGGCAGCTTGCGTGTAATTACCAAGAAATGATAACGCCTGAAAATATGGTGGAATACAACACTTTGCATGCACTAATTGTTGTCAAAAATCATACAGATCCAATAAACTGCGGGATTAGATGTGTTCTGTAAAGAGACAACTGTGCACCATCATGACAGGAAAAAAAGACACAAAGAAATGCAGTATGGGGCGACATTTAAGAAAGTTAACACCTTGGGTAAAACAAGAAGAGTAGCCAAGGACAACAAGGTGGTGGGGAATAAAAATTAACTAAGGCCACTTTCTACAGTTACAGACTGTAGTCCATCTGTTTCTCTACATACTATTAGTCCCCTCTACTCTGCTGTCTAATGGTCAGGACCCCAACAGGATCAACACAGATCAGGTACTATTTGGGTGGTGGATCATTTTCAGCACTGCACTGATACTGATGTGGTGGTGGTGTGTTAGTGTGTGTTGCACTGATACGAGTGGATCAGACGCCGCAGTGCTGCTGGAGTTTAAAACCACCTCTAGCGGGTAAGGTACTGGACTATGGACCTGAAGGTCCAGGGTTTAAATCCCACCTCTGCCAAAGCTGTCACTGTTGGGTCCTTGAGCAAGATTGGGTCCTTAACCCACAATTGTTTGGATTGTAAGATTGTACCAGTTGTAAGTCGCTCTGGATAAGGGCGTCTGCTAAATGCTGTAAATGTCCAACACACCAGCATCCTATAGGCAGCATCCTGTGAACACTGATGAAGGATTAGTGGTTGACCAACACAAACTGTGCAACAACAGATGAGCTACTCTCTGTGACTTCACATCTACAAGGTGGAGCAGTAAGGTGAATGTCTATACTGTGGACAGTGAGAGAACAGCATTTTTCCAGTCATACCAACTCAACACACACTAACACACTGCCACCATATCAGTGTCACTGCTGTGCTGAGAATGATCCACCACTCAAATAGTACCTGATCTGTGGGGGTCCTGTCCATTACAGAATAGAGTAAAGAGCACTAACAAAGTATGTAGATAAACAGATGGACTACAGTCTGTAATTGTAGAACTACAAAGTGCAGTGACCACTAAAACGTAAATAAAGAATAAGCAGAACATAAATTGAAAATTATAGACTTTAGCCCGGTAGGGTATGTACTAAACAAAATAATAAATATTCTAATATTATAATTATATTAAATATTGCCATTATTTAGTCTAGTAAAGAGTCATTGTAGGATCTTGTCTCCTTCAGCATGTAATGGTTTTGGTGACAAGGCATCCTCAGTCAATGGGGGTGGGGTGGGTGGTGGGGTTAGGGTCCTCTGATGTAGTCAAATTAAAGGTATGAGGAGTAGAACTTGTGACGGAAGAACAGCTTGAGTGGGACCAGGTCTGATGCCAGAAGAACAGTTTAGAGAGAAGACTGGAACTGGTAGAGGAAGAAGAGCTCAGAGAGAACAGAATACGTACAGAATACGTAGTTAGGCATGTTAAGCAAATACTAACAGAACACATTTGTGCAAGTGTAACATGAGACTCTGACTGCACTAAATGTTACACCATAGCTAAAACACAGGAAGCAGGTGTAAGCATGCAATGGATGGGAGGCAAATCCATTGCAGAATGGCCTCTGTCCCTCAGCCTGTCGTGCCTGCATAACATGCTTGCACTAACCAGAAGGCACTGTGGGGATTTGGACCCGGGTCATCACAGGGGTGGGCCTTAGACCTGCCATAGACCTGGGTCTTGGAGCACTGCATCACCCAAGGACCAGAGTTTCTACTTATTGGCACAAAACACAGGTCAAGGTCAATTCAAATAAATAAATATAGTGCAATACAAACAGTGCCATTTATCAAGCCTTTCAGGTCTAGAAAATCACATTGTGGGAATCGATTGACACCTTCCTATATTCTGCTCAATCATCAGTAGACCTTGTTAGTAAATCAGGTTGGACATTTTTGCAGGACTTAGCAAGTGTGTTTTAAAGAAGCAAACCTGGGTAAAAGTGTTCTGCTTTTCGTCCATGACAGAACGGGAATGTGAAACACAGGCAGGTGAAAAAACTGGGATGCACTATTAGTATGTGAGAAAATTAATGGGCGTGAAAGGACACGAGAAGAAAAGTGTGTCTAACTGTGTGTATATGTGTGCACGTGAGTGTGTATGTAAGAAAAGTATCGGTGTGGATGTTCTGTGACTCGGGTCTGTCCTCTCAGTGTCCTCTCCCAGCGCCCCAGAGTCACGCATCACTCATCTTGTCACATTGAACTCCAGATGCTCCTACCCAGGAGAACCATCCTGGCCCTCTCATCCTTCTTCATTGCCTCCAACAATTTAGTAATGAAATATTGATTTTTAGTTAGATTCATATTGATGCTATTAGCTTTGCATTGATAAATCACCTGTCGGTGGCGGAGCAAGTGTTTGCCATGCCGAGAGCTTGGGAGATTACAGTCAAGTCATTGATGTGTTAATTTGATGGATATCTTTGATTTCTGTGTCACTTTTTTTTTCTTCGCTCGTCCTCCCACCTCTTTCTGCAAACTGTGTTTCATAACAATACTTTAACAGAAATCACACTGAATTGAATTTATGGGACTCCATTTCCTTGGGAGTGCCATTACCCTCCATCTGTCTGTTTTTTTTTCTTCCTCTCATTCTTTGGCTCGTCACCTCTCTTTCTTTATCTCTCTATTTTTACAGCTAGGTGATATTATATTCTTCACGTCTTATCACCCACTCAGTAACACACTGTCAGCCTGCTAATGTTCCAATTAGTGTCTTTAGAGAGAGGCACTGTACAAACAAAAAATCGCTCTCAATCTGTTTATGGGAAGCCAGTCAATAACCGGTGCAGACATTATTGACCCATGGATCTTACTTAACAGCAGAGTCCAGTTACAGTTGATTTAATGAATATGAATGACTCAGTGTAATTTTTGTGTGTGTCTGTGTTAGATCACACTTTGAAAAGTGTACAGGGCATCAATAAAGAAATTTCAGACGCGATTACTGTACTAACCACATATCCTGTTTATCTTCTGTCTTTCTTTTATGACCTGTATGCAGGAAATGTTATGTTTGCTGCGTCATTGCTGCTGTGACATTTTGTTTAGGAGTCATTCGAAATTATTATGCCAATAAAAGGAAAGTGCTCTCTCATTACACATGCTCAGGCCCACCCAACCTGACTGTCTGTTTCTACTAAAGGACAGTGCTCACGACAGGGTCCTTTTCTTTCCCCTTTGACCCATGCAGGCCAGAGCAAGTTCACAGTCTTCAAGGCACCCAGTTTATATCATTGATTCCCACACAAAAATGGCCTAGCATCTGGCCTCTCCAAAGTCTGTTACATCCCAAAAGGGGGGGGGTGAGACAGGACTAAGTACAACAAGAGCAGATCGTACACCTCATTATGTGGCACCAGGGTTCAGAGGTTAAAGAGTTTTATCCTGATTAACTGGCCAGCGAGATGATGGCATCAATAAACATCAGGGATGCAAAACTCTGGGTGTGTCTAGGGTCTTGCAAGTCTTATAGACTTTAGATATATATGAAGAGACTAAAATAAATACAGGCACATTTATCATCTGTATTAAATTACAACATAAAGCGATGCAGACATTTTTACAGCACCTATAGAAGCCATCGTACTTATAGCCAGAAATCAAAACCAGTTCAAATAGCTATTTCCAACTTCATTTACTCAATTCGCCTTACAACATTCATGTAGCATGGAAAAAAGGCAAAAATTCTTTCTGAAAATTCTGAAAATTATTTAAAATAAATGAAAAAAAATAGTATAACAGGGTATGATTACAGCCATCAATATGTTTGGAAATGGCTCGAACCGTCAGGGACTGCATGGTTCTGCTGCCACTACTAAGGGTACAGTGGTGCTTGAAAGTTTGTGAACACTTTAGAATTCTCTATATCTCTGCATAAATATGACCTAAGACATCATCAGATTTTCACTCAAGTCCTAAAAGTAGATAAAGAGAACCCAGTTAAACAATGAGACAAAAATATTATACTTGGTCATTTATTATTGAGGAAAGTGATCCAATATTACATATTAGGAGTGGCAAAAAGTAAGTGAAACCTTTGCTTTCAGTATCTGCTGTGACCCCCCATGGCAGCAATAACTGCAAACTAACGTTTCCTGTAACTGTTGATCATTCCTGCACACACGGCTTGGAGGAATTTTAGCCCATTCCTCCGTACAGAACAGCTTCAGCTCTGGGATGTTGTGGGTTTCCTCACATTTAAACTGCTCACTTCAGGTCACTTCAGAATTAAGGTCAGGACTTTGACTTGGCCATCCAAAACATTAACATATTATTCTTCTTTAACCATTTATTTGGTTAAAACGGCTTGGTGTGCTTAGGGTCGTTGTCTTGCTGCATGACCCCCACCTTCTCTTGAGATTCAGTCATGGTCAGATGTCCTGACTGCAGTGCACACCATTGTTGTTCAGTGTTCTTCTGATGGTGGACTCATGAACATTAACATTAGCCAATGTGAGAGAGACCTTCAGTTGCTTAGAAGTTATCCTGGGGTCCTTTGTGACCTCTCCAACTATTACACACCTTGCTCTTGGAGTGATCTTTGTTGGTCGGCCACTCCTCGGGAGGGTAACAATGGCCTTGAATTTCCTCCATTTGTACACAATCTGTCTGACTGTGGATTGGTGAAGTCAAAACTCTTTAGAGATGATTTTGTAACCTTTTCCAACCTGATGAGCATCAACAACTTTTTTTTTGAGGCCTTCAGAAATCTCCATTGTTCATGCCATGATACACTTCCACAAACATGTGTTGTGAAGAGCAGATTTTGATAGATCCAAGTTCTTTAAATAAAACAGGGTGCCCACTCACACCTGATTGTCATCCCATTGATTGAAAACACCTAACTCTAATTTCACCTTCAAATTAACTGCTAATTGTAAAGGTTCACATACTTTTGTCATTCAATAATATGCAATATTGGATCAATTTCCTCAATAAATAAATGACCAAGTATAATATTTTTGTCTCATTTGTTTAACTGGATCTACTTTTATGATGTGTGTGAACATCTGATGATGCTTTAGGTCATATATATGCAGAAATATAGAAAATTCTAAAGGGTTCACAAACTCTCAGGCACCACTGTAGCAGGCATGCATGCTGCTGTTTTAGCTTCTTCTAGAGTGAGAGAGAGAGAGAGAGAGAGAGAGAGAGAGTATCTTGAAAAGATGAAAGATAGAAAGAAATTAACATTACAGAGTTTTAAAGTCATTCCCAAGAAAGAAATGAAAGAGTCTAGAAGATTGAGAGATTAAAACTGAAAGTCCAAAAGATATAGTTTACACAACAAAAGTATGAGGAAGCAAATTGGAAGTAAAGAAGATCATGCAGTATGACTGAAGAAGATTACAACTGTTAAGAATGGAGAGATATTATAAAAGGAGACAGTTGTGCTTAAACAGTCAAACTGAAGAACGTCAATTAATGATTTAAAGTGTGGACTGTAGAGAACTGAAGTAAAAAAATAAGAACTGGAGTGAACAATAACTCATTTAAGCATATTTGGAAAGAAGCATATGTATTTAAGTTTTATCTGAAGTAATAAAGTAAAATATAATATTGGTTTGAGATTTGGAGGACTGTCTCAGCCTGAGTTGATTAAAGCCATGCTAGGCATCTCATTGTTGGTAGATGCCATTTTGAGACTCAGTCAATTATGTCTTTTTGGTCCAAAGCCCATCGCCACTTGACAGTGCCAGCTTTGCACATCTAGACTGGATAATATTTGCAGATTTTTCCATACTGAATTGTTCAAGTTGATTTAAATTTAAGCGGCTTTTCTATCCACCAAGTTTTTGCGAATTTTGAAATTGCACAAAGAAAAACCTGAATGGAAAAAGTCCAAAAATGAAAAAAAACACCCAAATATCGCAAAAAGAGTTACAATGTACCTGATTATGCGGATAAGTGAATGAATGAATGATGAGGTGGGAAGTGTTAAAGGCAGCTGCGTCATATGCGCTGCCGGGAAACTAACACACACACACATTTCAGTCCTGAACGCAGCTGTTAATGGATTGTAAATGGCTGTAAAGATTATTCCGCTAACAGACTGAATTCAATTCCTGCATTCTTCCTTGTTTCAATGCGACCCCTAATCATGTTAGCCTACGTCATCTAACGTTTATTTGCATAACTGTAGTGGATGGAAACACGACTTAATTCGCTTTTTTCTGGCAAAATGCTCATAACATTTGGAAACGGTTGGATCAAACCCCGGCTTAGTGAGCAGAAATGAACTGGTCTCTTCAGTAGAGATAGTTGCCACATGTACAGACTGACTAATCTTAGCTATAGAGACTTATATATGTGATTTTATGTGACACCCAACAAGTGTCCTGATGTACATGAAATAATTTTTTTTAATGAAAATAATGCTTGAAATTCATGTGTAAAACACTATGTCATGAAAGTCACTAATTAGAAACAATATTCTAATTACCTCATTACAAGAGTGGTAACCTGTGGTCTCTGTCCATAAGTAAATACAGTTAACTAATATAACTAGCCCAAAGCAAGCATACGATTACTAAAATACAGAGAAATATAGCAGAGCAATAGCAAAACATTCAATTTTACCACCACATACAGTGGGGGCAAAAAACGTATTTAGTCGCCACTGATTTGTGCAAGTTCTCCTACTTAGAAAGATGAGAGAGGTCTGTAATGTTTCATCATAGGTACACTTCAACTATGAGAGACATAATGAGAAACAAAATCTAGGAAATCACATTTGTAGGTTTTTTAAAGAATTAAAGAATAGCTGTAAATCATGGTGGAAAATAAGTATTTGGCCCACCCACAAAACAAGCAAGATTTCTGGCTCTCACAGACCTGTAACTTTCTTCTTTAAGAAGCTCTTCTGTCCTCCACTCGTTACCTGTATTAATGCCACCTGTTTGACCTCGTTATCTGTATAAAAAGACACCTGTCCAAAGCCTCAAACAGTCAGACTCCAAACTCAACCATGGCCAAGACCAAAGAGCGTCGAAGGACACCAGGAAGAGAAAATTGTAGACCTGCACCAGGCTGGGAAGAGTGAAATCTACAACAGGCAAGCAGGTTGGTGTGAATAAATCAACAACTGTGGGAGCAATTGTAAGAAAATGGAAGACATACAAGACCATTGATCTCCCTCGATCTGGGGCGCCACGCAAGATCTCATCCCGTGGGGTCAAAATGATCATGAGAATGGTGAGCAAAAATCCCAGACCTACATGGAGGGACCTGATGAATGACCTGCAGAGAGCTGGGACCAAAGTAACAAAGGCTACCATCAGTAACACATTACGCCGAGAGGGACTCAGTACATGTCCAGGCCCGTCTGAAGTTAGCCAGAGAGCATATGGATGATCTATAAGAGGATTGGGAGAATATCATGTGGTCAGATGAAACCAAAATAGAATTTTTTGGTAAAAACTCAACTGGAGGAAGAAGAATGCTGAGTTGCATCCCAAGAACACCATACCTACTGTGAAGAATGGGGGTGGAAACCTCATGCTTTGGGGCTGTTTTTCTGCAAAGGGGACACTAAGACTGATACGTGTTAAGGGAAGAATGATTGTGGCCATGTATCGTGAGATTTTAAAACCTCGTTCCATCATTGAAAGCATTGAAGATGGAGCGTGGCTGGGTCTTCCAGCATGACAGTGATTCCAAATACACCGCTCGGGCTCTGTAAAAAAGCATTTCAAGATCCTGTCTCCAGACCTCAACCCCATAGAAAATTTGTGGAGGGAGTTGAAAGTCCGTGTTGCCCCAAAAAATCCCTGCTGTAGAAGATATCTGCATGGAGGAATGGGCCAAAATACCAGCTACAGTGTGTGCCAACCTGGTGAAGACTTACAGGAAACCTCTGTCATTGCCAACAAAGGTTATGTTACAAAGTATTGAATTGAACTTTTGTTATTGGCCAAATACTTATTTTCCACCATAATTTACAATTAAATTATTTAAAAATCCTACAATGTGATTTCCTGGATTTTTTTATTCAAATTTTTGCCCCACTGTATCCTAGACATTGGCCACCGGAGCTGCTGAGACAAATATAAATATGTACTATAAACACATAACTCTTTTGTAGTATTAATTGGAACTAATATACTTGAAGCTTTCTGTATATCATCATCTAACATTATATTTCACCAGGCTGAATGGTATGTTTGTGTCCCATCTTAGAAAAAGCATGATGTGTAACTGTATTTATAAAATCCACTTTGCAACACTGACGCAGTACTGTCATTGCAAAAAAAGCTCTCTTCCTGGGAAAGACGGAGTGGCTTGCCTTGCTGTTGTGTTGATATCAGACACAGGCTCTTCATCAGAAGAGTAATAGACCTGTGAAGCTAACCAGGAGGCCCAAGGCTGTTTGTTAGCTCCTAACAAGGTGAGCTGGCTTCCAGTGAACAGCACACCAGCACTGCAAGATTTATTATGGATCTTGGTGTCTGCCGGGCAAGTACTTCTCAGTACTGTGGGGCTGAGTGTTATTAGAAAGTTTGGACCTTTATTATCTCAGTGTGTTTTTTTTGTGAAACCACACAGAAGCAGGGGATGTGGATGAATGGAGGATGGAAGTAGATAACACTGTCTATCTATACAGTATTTACAAGTGTGGGTGTACTCTTTGGTTGAAAGTTAGTCATCTGATTAAAATGTGAACAGTCTGTATGTTCACTGGCCACTTAGAACTGCATAGTCATGCTATTACAAGGAACAGATCATGGCCAACACAAATTATGCAAAGTATAACCTTACTCATTCATATAATAGTGCTGCACCTGATACAGTCATACCAGCACAATGTAAAATACCATGTTGGTGGGTGACACTGTCACCTCAAATGGGATGGTGGTGGCCTAGTGGTTAAAGTACTGGACTATGGACTAAAGCATAGTTGATGCTTATTGATGTAAATGTTACTCCCAGTGCTCTGGTTTCCTCCCACAGTCCAAAGACATGCTCTAGGTTCATTGATTACACTAAAGTGACCTTAGTGTGTGGGTGTGTGTATGAGTATGTGAGCATACGTGCCCTAAGATGGATTTGCACCCTGTCTAGGCTTGTTCTTGCCTTGTTCTCTGTGCCGCCAGCTAAGCATCGGTTCTCCCGCAACCTTGTCCAGGTTTAAGCTGATAAGAAAGTGAATGACTGAATGATGCTACTCTACCAGTGTCTAAACTATACTTCTGTGCTCACAATGGTCCAATATGGGGTCAGTGCTGTAATAATGTGGCCTTTAGCGTTTGCTTTTTAGTTTGAGGAGTAGACACATGCATCTATATGATGAGTGAACCTGATTAAATGGTCTAGGTGTGTAAGTACATAGCAGGTGTATCTAGTAAACTAGAAACTGATTGTATGTTATGTATACTGTCAGACTACATTCTAAAGAATCTTTTAACACTAACCTGACCTTTTATACATGTGGTAGACATGCTCACATATTTCTCATCATCCCTTATAGTCCCTTGAGTGGCAAAAGTATGTGAACCTCTAGGATTAGCAGTTAGTTTGAAGGTGAAATTAGAGTCATGGAATGACAACCGGGTGTGAGTGGACACCCTGTTTTATTTAAAGAACAGGGATCTATCAAAATCTGCTTTTCACAACACATTTGTGGAAGTGTATCATGGCATGAAGAAAGGAGATTTCTGAGGACCTCAGAAGAGATTTCTGAGTTGATGCTCATCGGGCTGGAAAAGGTTACAAAACCATCTCTAAAGAGTTTGGACTCCACCAAATGGAGGAAAGTCAAGACCTTTGTTACCCTCCCCAGGAGTGGTTGACCAACAAAGATAACTCTAAAAGCAAGACGTGTAATAGTTGGTGAGGTCACAAATAACCCCAGGGTAACTTCTAAGTAACCGAAGGCCTCTCTCACATTGGCTAATGTTAATGTTCATGAGTCCACCATCAGAAGAACACTGAACAACAATGGTGTGCATGGCAGGGTTGCAAGGAGAAAGCCACTGCTAAGAAATATAGAAAATTCTAAAGGGTTCACAAACTTTTAAGCACCACTGTATCTGCATGATCAGACCCACCAACAGGAACTGGTCAGACTCAAACCTGAGACTTCATTTTAACCTATTCCAAGTCCCAGAAACCATACCATGGCCTTAAACTGACCTGCATAAACATAAGAACATCGAGCCACCAGACAAGCACCCTCAGAGGTAAATAAGCAAAATGGAATGTACAGCAGGGATTGCTAAAATTGTTGCTCATGTCAGTGTGTAGTGAATGGTGACTCTGAATTCCAAGACACTATAACATATATCATAATAATAAGGTTCAAGGAGGAGAAAGTTGGTCAAGATTTTGTTGGCTTTATATGGAGTGATTACATTTTACATTACATTTACAGCATTTATCAGACGCCCTTATCCAGAGCGATTTACAATTGGTACAATCTTACAATCCAAGCAGTTGTGGGTTAAGGGTCTTGCTCAAGGACCCAACAGTGGCAGCTTGGCAGAGGTGGGATTTGAACCCTGGGCCATCTGATCCAGAATCCAGTACCTTAACCCCTTCCACAGTCCCAATGGAGTGATCCATTTGGATGCAGTCAAGAGTTGTGGGACCGCGACATGGACCACTTTACAGACATGGAATTGTTCAAAAACTTTAGAATGGCAAAGTTGGTGTTTGACTAACTGACCAAACCACTATCTTCAAAAGTTGCAAAGCAGTACAAATTTATGGCAGCCCATATCATTAAAAAAGCAAATAGTGATTGGATTATACTGGCCTGTAATGGAGGCAGGTTACTGCATGCCGATTAACCTATTTGGCATCGCCAAGTCCTCAGCTTGTTTGATTGTTCATGAGTTGAGCAAAGTCATTTTTATGTTCTCCTTCTGAGTACATCTTGCTACTTCAACCAGGTGAGCTTTGGGAGGTCCTACAGGGCTTTCAAAAGAGTTAGGGATAATGGCAGTGCACTGGAGCTGTTGAAGTCATGAATTCCGGTCACACTGGCACACATTCGATGCGTATCAGATTTCAACACCACATTTGAAAGTGGCCTAGATAAGAATTGAAATGGTCTGATTGTTTGTGTGGCAGCAGATCCCTCCAGAGATCGGTTTGATTCCTGCCCTGTCCTCACTGTGTTTGTGTGGTAGTATTTTTGTCAAAGAAATCTGTGTCACATATGAGCAATAAAAATGGAATTGGGCCACTTTGACCTGTGGACTAATAACCACCAGAACACCATAACATGCATCAAACAAGTAAAGCGGTTGAAAACATTGTGGTTCATTACATGAACAGAGGGGTAAAATATCTTCTAACAGTTGGTAAAGGTCATAATATAACATACACGCATCTGAGCAATTGGGTCTTTACCTAATTCTATGCCAATAGTGTGTAGGACACATTTAGTGTTGGTCAAGGGCCAGGGATTTGGATGCTGTTTGTGAAAATCACTCTCAATTACATTGCCATTGTATTTACAGTAAGAAATATGTATGCAAATGCAGAGTTCGAATCAGTTTAGCATAACGCTTTGATACACAGTGCTTACACTTTTTTCCGAGTAAAAATGCTGTATTGTCCTGGGCTCCAATCCCTCAGTCAATAAAGTGAGCTGGTGTCATCCAGCGGTCAGCCTCAGCAGGAGGGGGGCAATCATGGGGGCTTTCAGCGGCGCTAATCGTCATGCTCACTGTCAATCGCATGCCAATATTACTGGCCCTGCTCTCATCCGTCAACATGGGCACTGATGGCTCCCTTGTTAGCGCTGATCACCTGCCCTCAACCGCAGCAGCCGTGGCATCATCCATCACTCACCCTGCACCCATTCTTCTGCTGCTAGCGGCTAATAGCCGCCGCTCGATTGTCTCCTTTACCCTGAGAGCTACAAAGTTAGCCGAGCATCAGGGCGATGGCGGGAGGAGGCAGGGGAGAAGCTCTAAGCATTTCAAGCATGCCGCACTGGAGTAATGAGCCATGCAAGCCAGATATACCTGTGCTTGCTTTGATAAAGGCAAGCTGATGTGCCGGGGCCAGATGGACTCTTTCAGTGGCCCAGACACATGTCCATCCATCACTGGGGTGCACTAGAGAGGAGGGGAAAAGTTAAAAAGCAGGGAAGGAACAAGAAGAGATAAGGGAACAAGCCTAGAGGGAGGCAGACGTGTGAAAACGCTAGCTAGCACTTTGTAGGAGCGTGTAGAAGCCTCCAAATAGGACATTTGTGGCCAGAAGGCTGCTGATCTCAATTTCACCTATAACAAACCCCCTGAATGAATGAAAAATGATAAGTTTCTGTAGGCTATTCTTCCTGCGTGCCAATCTGTATTCATCTTACCCTCATTTTGCTTTATCTTACCAAGTAAGGGAACAGGGAAACAAATATTGGAGAACAATAGGCGGTTCTGTGCTGGGCTTGTGCGCTACACATTGTCTTTGTGGTTGTGTTGCTGGGCCGCAGCAGCCTCAACATGATTAATTCAAACTTAACAGCAGAGTAGACACTAATATTCATCACCTCACCCGCATAGCACATGGAAAGCCAGCCCAGACGCTCCGATTCGTCCATGCGCACTAGGCTGTGTTATAACACAGCTGGCAAACAAAAGTGAGGCGTGAGGAAAAAAGGGGAAGAAATGATAAGAGTTAAGGTTCCAAAATTTGGCCATGGATAAATACATGGCTGCGGTAATGATGTAGGCTAATACAGTGTGTTTTAAATTCCCGTAATCACATTAGTCTTACTTGTCTATGCTTCTGAACAAACACATTCTGTTGATTATGTGGAATGAATTTATGGCATAGTTATTACTGCCTTTTAATTAATTTGCACCTGCCGTTATTGCCTGCTGTATATGGATGAGACATTTCATTAAGTGAACAGCACATTCATTCATTCAATCATTTTCTATACCCGCATAATCCAATTCCTATCTGGGTCTATACAGCAGCACAGGTCACACACACACACAGGCAGCAGCTGGGCCAGGACTCGAACCAGTGTCTCAGGAGCTGTGAGGTGACGGTCCTATCCGATGTGCCACCAGTGAACAGTACATTAAATGATCAAAATGTCACAATGAAATGTAAAAAAACAAAGGCCCAATCTATCAACACGCCTTACTCTTCCTCAATGAAGTACTGAAGGGTGTATTAATTGTTATCCACACAACTTTTATCCTCAACATTTTATTATACAGAAGCAAGGGTCAGGTGCAAGAAATTAGATGAAGCTTTTAGTAGGTAAATACATAAAAGTGTATATAAGCACAGTGATATCAGGGTGCAATTTTGAGCTATCATGCAAAAATACCAGTATCTGAATAATATGTAGACAAAATGTTTGACTACGCAAAATGTTATTTGTTAGCTAAATGAAATGGGCCAGAAAAAAGCATCATGGTACATCACGTTTCACAATGCAATGTTGCAACTTTTGCAGTAACAAAGTCTTTTTTTCTTCTCATGGTCATTAGCTTGGATGCATTGGTTGTGAGTGGTGGTCGGAATTTGGTGGATCCTGCTCTAGGTTGATCCTCACACCATCTTTTTCAAAAAAAAATTTCTACATGATTTAAACTAGATATAAACTTGCTTTTGCTCACCAAAATGCTACCTCTTTTGTAACTGTTTCTCTTTCCCCCACGAATCTTTTTTGTCTGACTCTCTGCTTTTTCCCACTCAGTGAAACCAATCACTCACTGTAAATATTCTTCCTTTGCCAGCACAACATTTTTATTTTCACATTTTGTTTCTTGGTTTATTATTGTCTTTCGACCTATTTTGTCACCTCTTATTCTGCTCAGCATCATATTCACAAATCAAGGTTAACACTACTAGTTATTTAACAACAACCATCATTTTGGATTAACATTATTGTATAGCGATCATGGCATAATCATTGTATGGCTATTGAGCATAGAGGCTATGCATCCTATGCAAAGACACTAATAACCATCTGAAAACCACAAAACATTCATTAAACAAATAAATAAAAGGGTGACACTTAGGTGGAACAGTTATCAGGGTTTGAATCCCGGCTGTGCCTTCCAGGACATGACTGCTGACACGATTGGCAATGTCTCAGGAATGGAAGGCTGATTGGGGTGGCAATGCCATGGATATGCCAGGATCTGCGTCCTGTGTTCAGGAATAATGTTTTTTATAAAAGTGGCCTCATATATTTTGGTTTATTGTCTATATTATGTGAACAAGGGGCAGACAGAAACCTTTAAGCTTGATAAATGTCCAAATATTACATATTTTTATAAGTGACTTTGATACCTGCATTGGATATAATGTCCAGCAACATGTATGTCCTTACCATCACTCATCCAAACTATTTTAGTACTGCGAACCCATTACATACCTAGTACTTTCAATTTTTATTAATCAGTGTTCATTTCACCTCTGTCTAATCATTGACTATTAATTTAATTTAATTTTTAAGAGCTGGTCCTCTCACACATCTTTTTTAACCCTCCTATTGTGTTTCAGTCAATTTTGGCAAATTTACCTATTTCATACCTATGGATTCTGTCATCTGACTGGATGAGCCTTCAAGACTGTGTTTAGACAATGCATATAAATACGCACAATTAATGAAAACTTACTTCATTCACTTTTAGGCCATTTGTTCAAGCCCTGTAACATCTGTGGTCTCCTGGTCGCATCTGACCTGCAATACAAAATGAGTAGGATTTTTAAAAAAGTGGACATTTTGCAATAATTATTAAAGTTATGATGCAACAAGTGATTTGTTTTAAAAAATAGTTTTAATTGGTTTAAGGGACCTGGACATATTTAACAGTGAACTCTAAGGGTTACTTTTGTTAACACAACAGTAGGGTCCTTTTCATTAGAGACTTTGAACCTAGATCTTTAAAAAGCTGCCTTGTGAGAATCATCTATAATAAAAGAGCGGCCTACTCTGCACCAAACTATCTGAAATTAATTAAATGTGCTTCCTTTCATCCAACTGCTACCTTTATTTGTCAGGATATGTCAGAAAGTACTGTTTAAGTATTAGTCTAAGGACATTAGGTTAGGACTGGCTGCACTGAGCTGCATTATTTCATGGAAACTGACTGTATAGCCTCTTCAGATGAATGAATTAATACAATACAGTTATTAATAGAAAATTATGTGTTAGCACTTCACAATTGTGACTATATTCTAAAGACGTATGTGTATAGATGGTCATGGGTCCATAACGTTCACAGCACTCACTGTAGATCCAGTATAGGTTATAATCCTTATGTTTTCTATTTGGCGCCTATTTGTATGTGCTCAATAGTGTAAGAGAAGTCATGCAATGAGTAGTGTGATGACGATTTCCAGAAATAATGGGAAAAGTTATGCTATTATGTTCATCTCTGCTGTACTAGCATAATGCTCTAAATATGTCTCTATCACATCTGTGACATTCCAGTTCTTATTTCGTATAAATGGCAGCATACTAGATTGAGCATCCCTGTACTTATCAGTCTCATAGAGCTGAACCCTCATCACTCCAGGCAATATCACTGACTATTGTATATTATTGTTCTCCACTGTATTATTGCCAAACCTGCGAGCCCATCTGAATCCCGTCTGAATGGGGGGATTTTTCAGCATCTAAATTTTACCTTTTAAATGAGCTCTGCTTATTCTGTGATTAGGCTTGGCGCTACGTTAGAAAATAAGACATGCAGAATAATGTGTTGCTATAGAAATGCATTATAGTTACACAATCCCTTTTCTCAGCCCAAAGAGAAAGGGCTTATTTGCTTCCATTGTTCTTTGCATTTTTGTTATGCTCTTGTTCACACAAAGGGAACAGTTTATGCTGTAAAGGATCTATTCACTGGTGCTTCCACTCATACATCTTCTAATGAACACTGGTTCTCGTATGCCGCCAGTGAAATCCAAAAGGCTATATGCATTTGTCGAATGCCGTTTTAACTCGTTTTCTTTACAAGCACTGAGCTGGGCATGATTACTAACAAAAATGCTGACTTCATTTTCACATTCCCTTCCTCTCAATAGCCAGAAGATCTCATCAGCAGTGTTTCTCTTCAGCATCTGTTATGGATATGATGGCCACCTGTCCCACGTTCCCTAGAGATGAGGAGACGGGACAGACAATTTACACATGGAAAATGCCAGAATGTGGCGTTCTCACCAAAGTCCGCTTCTTGTTGTGCACTGTAGAGCCACACACCTTTCCGGTGGAGGCTGGGACTTTCTGTTTTACTTTCCAAGCCTTAAACACAATTCTGCATATTTTAGAAGGTAACTGGGCAGTTGTTGGGTGTTTCATATGTGAAGAACTGCCAGAAAAGGTTCCTGCATAGTTTACCAGTCACAGCAGCTAAATATATTCCTGTCACACTGTAAATCATAAACAAGGAAAATATCACACTCGAGGAAGTTTTGAAGCCTTTCTATTATTAATTCAGACCCTGGATGTGGTTAAACAAATCTGTAAATTGCCTAGGTTTGTGTAAAGTGTTCCCTTGAGCGTGGGAGAAAAAAAAAATCAATTCTCCACTCTGTTAAATCTCTCCCTTCAGTATTCTCTGTTTGGTGATTTGTTTTAATGTTGACAGTCTTGACAAGCTCAAGAAGGTGAAAATGCCAGATGATGTAGAATACAGTGGGCATGTCTCAAACATGCGCTCATATATTCTTCTCACCTTGGGGATGTGAGAAACTATTTTTAAATGGTCCCTTTCGTTTGACGCCTAAGCGTGTTTTCCAGCACTGGCAATAAAGTCATCAGATAATGGAGCAGCAAATGAAGTGCACTGCGATAGTAAATCATTCCAACAAATGAACAAACTAATATATTATTGAAGAGGTGCAAAACAGGTATTTAATTCATCCTTTCCAACAAATCAATACTAATGGTCCTGAACATAGTTACAAGCATTAAACTTTTACTTCAGCAAATGGAATTTGTCATAGATTTTCATATCCTAGATAACAGATAGCATTTCGAAGGTTTAACCTGCCGTGTTAATCCTAAAGGGATGAATTGAATTGAAATATGAACTATTATTGGGGTCTATAGCAACCACACATTTGCTGTCACGTGCTATCACTCTGCAAAATAGGGGCCATTTAACTCACGGAAATAGTTACAGGGTGACAACTAAACATAGGTGTTCTTCCTAAAGCCGAACGTGAGCGGCATTAGAGGAGTTTAAGTACCTGTTGATACACACAAAAGAAGGACGTGTTAATAGATAGTGTTATGTGTAAGGAGGAAGCGTGGCGTGTTGGCGTTCGGCGGGGCAGATTGCTGTCGGGCTCACCGTAAGGCGGCAATAAAGAGTTAATGACATGCTGTGCCTGCCTCACGCCTCCTCAGCCTGCACTCCCTATTGTAAAGGCCCGTGCAACACAAAGCCGCCAAGAGGGATAAGCAGACAGAGACGACGGGGCTGCCAATGAGCAGGAAATGAAACAAAGAGAGGGGGGATGGCCTGATAGCAGTGATTATTACCCAAAATATAAAATAAAGATGACAGAGAGCATGAGAAGGAGGAGGACGACCATGCCACCCACTTAGCCTCTCATAATGAAAATGAGGAAGGTGCAAATACAAGCAGGAGGAGACAGCAGCCCATTTACATGGCACTGTATATGTGTGCTGAAAATCTAAATGTAACCCTGAACTCTGCCAGCCTACCAAGCCAAAATGGATCGGCCCACAGAGCCCTTTCTATGCCAGCGAGACAGGCTTTAGTTAGGCCTAGAGCTTTTAAAAAGCCAGTTAGTCTGGTAGGAAAGTGTATACAAGCTCTCTGCGCTCTCATAACACTGCCTGCCAATGCATCCAGATGATCAATGTGCTTTTGTTCCAGGAGCATATTTTTTTTTAAATTAACTGACCAGTACTCTTAATGTCCCCACCACCAACACAAAACAAGACTACAGCCCATGGCAATAGGTTTAGGACCCTCGGTTTATAAAGATATTACCATGTATTAACAGCACTCACTCTCCCAAACAAATGAAATCCTCAGTAAGCTGACTTTAAATCAATAGTTTTCAATTGCAAGCAGCTGAGTTTTGGGTCGCGGCTGAAACTGCATTCTGGTCATTGCGGTCGGTGAATAAATCTTTGGGTTATGCCCTTGGCGTAGCTGATAGTACAATCAGTGGAAGAGATTGTTGCAGAAATGAACTCTGGTTCTGTAAAGGGAGAATATTACAATATTTGCTCAAACGCCGCTGAGAAAAACAAAAGGTAAAGTAGAAAGGTCAGGGATTTGATGAGTTAAAGCTCGCTCTTTGGGCAAGATTAAATGCCCAGTGTCATTTTGAATCATTATATTGGTTAGTTCTCACAACATAATCAGAGTTTCACAGCAATCCATGAACAAATATTGACACACCTCAAAGTGTTAGTGCAAAGTGGATAGATAGGTAACCATGAGTCGATACAGTCTTGTTTTTAAGTGTGTATTTTATATTGTTTTGAGTTTTACACGTATTACTAATGTTAAGGTTTGTGATGTGATTGGAAACTTTTGCCAGGCCTACATTCTGACATATAAAAATTTAAGGTAGCAAATGTACCATTTTGGTCACTAGATTGTGCTCTGGACCAGCATAAATTAAAAGTGACTAAACTGTGTATCACGGGAGATGCATAGTGCACAGGGTTGACAGAAGCAGCTTTATAAAAAAGGACAGTGATACATTCCGACAAATCCATCATAAGCTAAATGTATCATGAACCGAGGAGTTTAATATAGTTTATACTGTAGCATAGCGGAGCCTATTAGACATGTTTTCAAGCGCTTATCTTTCAAATCATTACTGCAAAGCTTATTTTATAATAAAGTATTGAAAAATCTAATGTAATTTAGTGAATAATGTATTGAAAGTGAAAAGCAAAAGCAAAACACTTACTCCAGTGATGACCTCAGAGTGCTCCTGCTCAGCTAGCTGCTGCCCAGAAGCCCAGAATATGCGGGAGAGTATCATACTGCACAGCAGTTCTCACTGTTTTCCTTTTGGTTAGCTGTTATCACTAACCTTTTCAGGACCAGTGGTGACTTGTTTGCACTAAGAATACTGTCTTGTAGATGTAAAAATAAGGAAAAGCACGAGAAACATTGAGCACTGAGCAAAAACTATTGTGAGACTGAATCATGATCCGATGTGTCGTCTGAAATGACTCATACAAGTTTAAGCAAGTGCACCACACCATGCTAACCACTACACCAACTTGCCACTCTGTGAGTATAGTCACACACACAAAAAAATATTGGATCCCTCTAAGCCAAATCCGTTTCAGTTTGGAATTGACACCAAGGTTTTAGTACTGACTCTCAATTTTTAATGCCTGAATTCATAGAACAGATTTGTTTATATCCAGTCCTTCTATTCTGTACTAATCTAACCAGGGATGACAAAAAGTCACTAGTTTTTTGCAAACTGCCTAATATTTATTACAATATATTCAATAAAAAATTATGGGCATGATGTCTCTGTTTAAGATCTAGCTAGATATATGCTTTATGCTTTTTTGATTAATTAAATTGACTGATTAAATTGATTAATTAAAAGCATCTCCTTATGTAAACCACTAATATGTAAATACAAAACTCCAGACCTCCACACCTTACAGCATTAGCTTAAATTATTTTGTATTGTTTTTTTTTTGTAAACTTCCAGGCCAATAAGCCTTAATAAAGGTATATAGGAGTTTCAGGCATTGTTACATGCAACCAGCCCTCTTTTCTCAGTCTGACCCCTCTGTCCATGGTGTTCTATTATCTTTTAATATGATAGGCAGATTCTATTTCCTGTCCATCAATCAGCCACTTAAAATGTGCTGTAGTAGAGATTATGATGAGCAAATTACACATATGAGGGATCTCAGCCTCCGAATGGCTATGAGAGCCGTTAAGAGTATAATTAACCTTGTGTTAAGTGGCGTTTGCTAGTGATTAATGCACAGTATTAAAAGGTAGGTTGTTTCCTGCAATGAATATCTCTAACACACTAGGTTTAAAGGGATAGAGACAAATTCATTTAATCCTCTGCACACGTTATGATTGAAGTGTACTGTTTAGCACATGAATTTAGGCAAGTTTTAGGAATGTGTGGCTTGCATTGGAATAAACAAGCGCCTTGATTTTATCAGCTAAATCTAGTTATATAACAAGTCATGAAGGTATTGCAACCGTATGTTTACTAGTTCAAACGTGAAATAGAACTGATGTTTATGAAAAATAAAATCTCATCACTGATGTGCGTCTAGGTTACATTAGTAAAGTATATCTAAAAAAATAAGTTATTTTGAATGGTTGATGTGTGGTTTTACTGGTACGTTTTATTGTTTTATTATTTGCATGGAAATCTGTTACAATGATTTTAAGGAATGATCAAGTCGTGTGCAGAGTGTCATCTTCAGGGCAAAAACTGCAATTTAGCCATTTCGAAACAATTAAATTAAATATTCCAAGCTTATTGTTTCTGAAAATGCTTTAAAACCACTAAAACAGGAACAAAGTCTTGTGATTTCAGTAATTCATTAAAGCTAATCAGGGTCTTTTACATTGTCTTCAGACCGATCAAGATCTTTAAATCAGAAATCTGTTTTGGCTACATAAATGAATGTTTTTACGATTCAGGTGTTGCTCTTTGTGACTGTACGATAGAACAACTGAAGTTAGAAACCCATGCAGCATGTGAACTATCGTCTTTACCGCCGACCAGTAAATGTCTAAGAATCAGGCATTTCTCCAACAAAATCCAACAAAGACTCTGAAAGAGGGGACAGCATGAGGAAAGTGCGTCAGGGGTAGGTTTTAGAGGCTCTTGTGTTGAGATGTCATGTCGTGTCTACCTGACAGGAGCATGTAAAGATTCACTCTGATTCAGCTTTATAGCAAGTGCAAATAAAAGGAGACCCTATTCCCCCTCTCTTCTTTTATTTCTCGCTTCCCTGTCTTTCACATGCTGTGTGTGTGTATGAGTGAGGCCCTGGCCTCTCAGCCAGCCTTTCACAGAATGAGACGCCTGTCATTCTAATCAGCCTTCTGCCCGTCTCCTGTACCGCTGACTGGCTGAGTCACAGAGACTGAGAGAGGAAGAAAGGGCGAGAGAAAGAGAGAGTGGGAGCGGAGTGCTTACTGCCAAGGAACATATGCCCCTCTACTTCCTGAGCCCTGTAGCAAACGAGAAATGGCCTTCTAAGTAAATGCTGGCTGGCAGGGCAGCCATGATCCGTGTCTGTTAAACTCATGTCTGACTGATGCTGTCAGTAAGCCTTGTGTGATGTTCAATAAATAGGTCATGGCAGTGCCAGCACAGAAATTAGGCTCTGAAAATAAAAAAGGCTACGAGGGAAAACTTAGATAGTGTTCAATCGGTATGAACTTGGGAAAAAAAGAGTAGTCTTATCATGACATAGTAAACCAGTTGCATTTAAAATATTTCAGTGAATGTAATGAATATATATCGATATATATGGATTTAATCAAATCTTTCTCTTCCTCATACTCTTCGAGCTTTAAGCATGGCTCTACTGAACTTACCGCTTCAGACAAAAGCAAGAAACCTTTAAAGGCATGAGATGCATCTCTGTACTGCACCCAGGTGGTGGAATGAACATTCCCTGGATGCCTGAATGGCTGAGTATCTTGTTGAAATCAACCTCTTCACCGTGCACGTAACCTGAAAGTAGACTTGCATATTTAAAAAATGTTCCTTTACTTGTCCCTTTCTTATTGTTATTGGGTTTGTTTCTGATTTTACCTACATCAATCACTAACAGGGTTTTACTGGCTTTACAGCATGGTGTTCTTTGGCTAGAGGCTATTTGTGGAAGTCACTCTGGATATGGGTGTCTGCTAAATGTTGTAAATTTAAATTTAGTAACTAAATGTTCAGTTCTAATTTTATTTATGTTTATTTTATTTTACTAAGCTAAATGACTACCTTTTTCATAAAGATCACCCTCCTTAATAGAAGCCTGTAAACTTCTATTAATATTCTATTTGTAAAAAATAGCTTAACTACAACTAGTTACCTCTATTTACATTAAAACTCTGAAGGTACAGTTCCTTCATAGCCTGAACTTCACATTGTCTTGCTTTAAACGTAGTATCGTATCCACAGAGAGACGTCAGTATTGAAAGACTAAAAAAAACACACAGTTTTACACATCATGACTAGCATGTAAGTTCATGTACTGTGAAATTTGACAGAAGAACCATGAAGTGAACAAATAACCATCAAAATTTTTAGTAAAACTGTGCAATAATTCATGGTCAGCTCATAGTAAATCAAATTTACAGTTGTACTATGAAATTTGACAGTAGAACCATGAAGTGGCCAAATTCCCATCAAAACTTCATAGTAGAACTGTGGACTTCATGGTCAAACTGTGAAAATTGACATTAAAACTTTCAAGCAATTCACAGTTTTACTATTCCAATTCACTGTACTTGTTTTCCTGGGGAAGGCTTTTAGATGCTGTATACTTTCCTAATGTATTAGGAGCACTCAATTCACACCATCAGGTAATGGATTCTAGTTTTATTTTCATTTGTATTGGTGAAAAGGGAGAAATACTTTCCCCCAGCAGTTAAAAGACCATTGGTTTAGCATTGCTAGGAAATAGCGTTGTAAACTATGGCAGCCATAATGTTAATCACAGCTTAAGGACCAATATATTTTTCCATAGAAAGGCCTAAAACTGTTTATCACAAGACAAGCTTAATTCAAAACGAATATAGTAGATTAATGTTTTATGTAATGTAGTGTATAAAACATGGTCAGAAGCGCTGTAGATGTTAGATCCTCTTCTATTTTTAGTGCTCGCGAGTGTGTTAGGCTTGACCTAACTACGTGGAAATTTCTGGAGGATATGCTGTGTCGCTGAGACGAGATGTTCATGGTGCATATGGTTGGTGCGCCATCTGCTGGTTGTTCAAGTAACAAACGGAACAATAACAAGACACTTTCGTGATTCCTATTCACGCACATAGAGATAAGGGCAGTTAAAATGCGTCTGTATTCAAGTTCTTAACAGTATCTATGACGCATTTGTAGGCTTTCCTATTCAGTTTGATTATTAAATTGTACATTTTTTCAGTGAATACTAGCCCGATTTGTTTTCAAAGCCACTCTCAGAAGAAAAGGCACCATGGTAGTGTCAAATGCTAATTCCGTTGTGTGCTATCCAAAGGTATTTCTTCAGTATCTACAGAGGAAACTCCTGGTTTGATTTTAAAGACTGCTGATGACAGAGGGGTTGAGGTTCTTAATTGGAGCAGTGGATTGAAGAAAGAAAAACATTAAGTGCCTACAACCTGGAAACATGGAATGTCAAATAATGATAATAAGTTTCTATGTTTGATTGCTGCCATGGTCAAGTACACCTAATGTTTGCTTAACTCTGCATACAGTTTTGCAACAGTCATGTGCTTGTAACCCTAGTTTGTAGCTGACAGGGAAGCACTGGGACTGGGTAGCCTAGCAGTTAAGGTACTGGACTATGGACCAAAAGGTCCAGGGTTCAAATCCTAACTCGCCCAAGCTGCCACTATTGGGTCCTTGAGCAAGAAACCCTTAACCCGCAAATGCTTGGATTTTAAGACCGTACCAATTGCTTGGATTCTAAGATTGTACCAATTGTAAGTTGCTCTGGATAAGGGCGTCTGCTAAATGCTGTAAATGTAATGTAAAAAAGCATTGCTTTTGTTTTGCCATTTTGGATTCAGTTTAATTCTTCCATGTCTATCCCAGAGACTTTGGTAAACCATCTTTCGGTTACAGAAGACAAATTAGTAATTAATTTAGTGAACACCAATATAACGAATGGAGGAATTTAATTATTAATAAATATACAGTATTTAGAATTTCATATTAAAATCTGTTTAATACAATAGCTACACAGAAAAATTTGTCAACACCGTCAGTGTTAAATTAGCACTGGTATTGATTTAACACTGACAAATTTTCTAAACTTATCCTTTCAACAGGATAAACATAATTTGTTGAGTGAGGTATGCTGCTAAGGTTTCAGTTGATGTCACACATCACATGTGAACTTGTGTTGTAAGCATCACGTTTAGTCCTTTCTCAAATTCCCTTGGCTATAGGTTGACTTAAGTAAAATATGGCTAATTTTACCCCACTTTCCCCATACAGACCAGAGCTTGACAAAACAAATACAACAAACAGGTTACACAGAAAAAGGACAACATTTTGCACAAGGCAATTGAAAAACAAAAACAGGATTTTTCCTATTAAATGGAGATAGTTATTTAAATTTTGTATTAATCACTGTTATTTATTGTATTGTATGTCTATTTACATTTACAGCATTTAGAAGGTGCTCTTTCCTAGGGCGACTTACAGCTGATTTTCCAAGGTACAACCCAAGCAATTGTGGGTTAAGTGCTTTCCTCAAGGGCTCAACAGTGGTAGCATGGCAGTGCTCATATTTGAACTCTAGTCCATTAGGTCAATAAACGTACCACCTGCTACATCACCACAGTCCTGTAATCACTCAGTGGCTTTTCATTTCATTATTTTCTTTGCTTCATAGATTTTCTTACTTTTGCACCGTCCTGCAAGTTTTGAGTCTGTGTCTGCTACCTATTACAATAATGAGTTTCTAAATTCCATCAGGCTTATTTCAGCTAACACCTATGAACTGTTTTGAGAGGCTAATGTTTGTTTCATAGCGTTTCGGCTTCACTATTTTACATACGTCACTAGGGGACTTTTTAATCCACCCAAGACAAGCGTGTAAAATTTCCAGCGCCATGACAGTCATTATTAAGGAGTCGTGATGTGGACGCTTTCTTGTGCGCTATTCACCTTGGTAAAGGAGCTCTTGGCTCGTTAAGACCTCTCCCATTAAGAATAATCCTTCAGAGCTTGGCTTAAGGTATATCCACGCTTTCAGTCTGCAGCGCTTTGTCGACTTTATGGTAACAGTGGAATATATTAAACTCTGGCGCCCTTCTCCATAACTCTTCCCCACTGTGAGTAATTAGCATTTTCGAGGGTAAAACATTCCAGTGTGATTGTCAAGTGTAATACAAAAAAAACCTCTCAGATTAGTTGCCGTTTCCTTTCTTTCATATTGGCTATTTATCTTAATGACTGACAAAGTGCTGCTCCCTGGTGAGGATGGAAAATACCTTGAAGGGACAGAATGGACTTAACAGTTGAAAATTGAGTGTGCATGCGTTATGTCACAGCGTAATTTAGTCCATAAAAAGTGGTGAAAACTGGCTTTTGCTGGCCCAGACATGAAAATTTATTGACGTCCATGAGTAGAAAAACCTCATTATCATTGTTAGCCATTCCTAGTGTCTCTAGTTACCCAAACCTCTCAGATCTGCTCACACAAATTAGCATAAAATATGCACAGTGGTATGTGTATCTCCTTAACTTTGTTGTGTGTTTAGGGAGCCTTCCTTCCTTCATTTGTCTATTATACATTAAATGTGGACTAAAAGGGCTGATCAGAAATTCCACTCCACTTGGTCTGGGATACTTTCACCATCCAAGGTGCCAATAAAGAAGACTGTGCCAATAAAAAAGTCCCCTAAGAAAATTACACCAGAGTTTAAGCCTTCAGGCTAATAGCATTGGCACAGACACATTGCCAATATACATTTAGCACCGTTAGGTCTGGATGGGCCAGAGGTTGCTGGCCGGAGTCATGTCCCTCTTAAAGGTGTCTGGTTGGGAGATTGGGTTGTCCATCATCATTGGGCCTGACCATTTCCCACGAGTGTGCAGGAAGCCGAACAGTTGTTGCTATTGAAGGTAAGGTGATTGAATTGTCCTTGCACTGCTCTGACTTTGAGAACATCACTTGTAGGGCACTACGAGTGCTGTAGATATTCTCCTCTGGGCAAAGACTCTGCTGACCTGAAAATGGGATCAAATGGTGACATGGTAGGGGATTAAAATTTATGGAACTTCAGAGTGTTTAAATGTTTGGATCATTAGGTCGTTTTGTACTGCAGGAAGTTAGCGTTTTATTGTCTTTTTCAGAGAATTTTAAGACAAGGGTTAACTCATCTCAGGTTTCTTAAAAGGCAATGATGTATTGATGCTAACGAAGCTTGAAGTTTAGTGCATGCAACCCAGCAAAAATGTTTTATAAAAGTAGCCATATATTTCTTGCTAGAAATTCAGTTATTGGAGCTGTTTGGATTTTTTTAATGTAATAGCAATTAAGCATTCACTGGTCATGTTTTATAACTGTAAAGTGGATTCAGGTACATTTTTTCATTCATAGGGACACGAATGGTCAGGAATAAAATGATTGTCTTGGGATAGGAAAAGAAAATCACAAAGACATCCCCAAATGGGAAAAAAGTAGACTTTGGCTAAAGTCTCTAATCTAATCTAATGTGTCTCCCCTTTTAGCAGTTTTAGCACAGATTTCAATAAAGACTCACACTGTGCTCAGATGTGCCAACACCTTGATTCTCGTATCTATCTGCTGCTGAAATGAGCTGAGCTCGAAAAAATTAACTTACAACAGTGTATTTACTTTAATGTCAAGCACTTTTACAATGTAAAGCTGAACACGAAAATGATTTCTCATTTGCTCTATCATGTAGGAATTTGAAGATTTAATTTAATCACAATTAATTTGCTTTAGTTTGTGACAAATTTAACTCCCTGACAATGTCATGTAATTCTGGCTGTGTTACCAGACCAGACGTAAAGCATTCAACATCTGGATAAATGTCGTTTTCCACATCTGGTTCATGTGTTGTGGCATTTTCATCTGCCTCATCTAGGATCAATGTGTCTGGTGGTACTGTCAAACTGCCATCATGTGACACTGGACTAATGGCTGAAGGCGGAATGGGGTATTCAGTAGATGTTGTATTATTAGTAAAGAAGCCAGATACACTGAGCAAACAGAAGGAACAGTGCATCAGGGGATCCTTCTGTTCTCACCATATCTTTAGGACTACAAATGGAATTCGCTTCCAAGAGACTCTGAGCCAAGCTATCAGGTTGACTGCACATGTAGAACAAGAAATGTGAGGACACCAGTGTTTGTGTTGGTCACCAATTTTGAAGAGCAATGAAGAGCTCACAGACTTTCTTAGTAAGTGCACTCAAGGAACGACTGTGAGCCTTAAGCATATGTTCACCACAGATTGTAACAGAATGTATCGTAGCTGTTGCAACATCGACAAGACATGTCTTTTGTATTAAATCTTCCCAAGGTCTGTAAATCCTATTGTTAAGTATTAAGTTATAGTTAAGTATAAGTAAATCTGAGCAGCTTTTATTGCCAATCTGCCATCACCTAGCCTGACTAAGCATATCAAGTCATGCCTAAGACAACATTAGCATAGCATCTACACTGAGTGCAGGCATGCTTGGATTGACCAAAATGGCTTGCTTTGTGGGCAGACTTGGGAACTCAGATAAATATCTACAAAATTGTGATAGGAAAAATGTACGGCAATTTTCATGATTAGCCACCCAAAATACATAAAACAGACCTCAAATTTTTCGAAAAGCAAAGTCTTTGCCCATTATTTTTGGGCTCTGAACCCAACAATGGTTTTCACCCTGAAATAGTTTTGTATTTGATAGCATTTTCTGAATTTGAATAGGTGCCATTACTGTAGATGTTCTCCTTTCACACAACATAGGCACATACTATAAATGTGCATTCATTGTTTTCATTTTGGTTTTATTTTTAAAACAGTTTTATTAATCTTCAATTTAGAGTTATCTTTCCTAATCATGTTAAACATCTGGAAACTTAAGATAGCTCCTGTGACTCTGAGGTGAGATCCCAGTTGCTGGAAACAGCAGTTCTTGTGATATGGTGCTATGCTTGCAGCCATTGTAGTGTAAACATGATAAACATATTTTTGACTTATTTAATCTCAAATGTATTTATTTCTCCATTTTGTCTAGTTCTATTTTTCCTAAAGAATTCTAGGAGAACCTCTGATGACAATGCTGATACATAAGTTACATAAATGAGACTCAAACATAAATGAGAATCAGAACTAAGTCTCCTCTGGTGTGAAAGAGCAACCACTGAGCACTCAAATATTGTTGCTGTGAAATTGCACAGTCAATATTCAAAATAATCACTTAAAAAGCCTTACCTTTTATTGGATCCGACATCCATACCAGTGACTGCCACTGTATTTTTGCTGATACACTCTGACACTGACTCATAAAGTTTGCGTTCAGAAGTTTGTGTTCCAGCATGAAATTATGGCGCTTACCTCACAATTACAAATATCAGAAAATTCATGAAGGCAAGGCAGACCGCTGACCCACACTATTTGGGTCAACTGTCTGCAAGGTTTTATAGTAATATTTAATTATACAACACTTTTTTAAAATATTAATCTTTATTTATGCTACACCATTCATTTTGAGCCTAAAATGTACATTAAAAAACATTGACATGTGGCAAATACAATCTGATACTGATATTCAGACCAGAATCCACTCAAACGCCCGGTGCTGAATCAGTGCATCCATGTATTTTAGTAATATACTGTATCTATCGCTTGCACTGAAGATGCTCTCGAAATAGCTGTTGTGCTTGGTAATCCTCTTTTGAGTTCAGTGGAAGAGCAGCGCTTGTTCTTGAATGTCAGACTGATACCCTGAGCTCCATGTTACGGGATTTACTTTTAACACTTCTTTAGACGTGATGTTTCTTATTGTTGTGTAGCTTTTCTTCTTCAGTCATTGTCCAAAACAGACCACGCCAGGATTGCAAGCAGAAGAAGGATTTTTTTTTTGCCGAAGCGTAGCATTAGTTTAAGCTGTGGAATCCTGCCTGCCACACGCTTTAGTTAAGTATCAGCAGGGAAAAAAAAAAATGTGGACGAGAATGTATGAAATGTCATTATTGTTAATGCTAATCACTTTTTTCCTATTAAGTGCAAATTAGTGTAGGCGATGTTAAATGTCAGTGGATGTCCTGGGAACCATTTTCGCTTTTAAGAGCAGGGGCCGAGCGAATAGCTTCTGATTAGCATGCTTTAGATCTTCCTAATTCTCTCCTATGCTGATATGAGTCGTGAGTGCTGGCAAACCATAAAACCCTGATGCGCAGCTAGATGTCTGCATATACGCCAGATATGTTGCACTTTGAGGCTGCTTGTATATTTGCCTGCAATACAGATACAGTTTGTTGTTTTGAGGGATCAGATTATGATGTATAGAACAGGATCGTTAACACTGTTCATGTTATTTGACATAAGCAACCTACTACACATAGAAAATTATAAATTCATCACATAAGATAAGGTTTTTTGGAAGCTGACGGGAAGACAATCTGGGCATCACCTTCAAAAACAGGCTCCTCACACGGGGCACCGTTCTCTTGGCTGCTGGCCTCATATTTGACAGTAGGCCTGTGAGGTGAAGTGAGTGTGTGCGTCCCTGATGACTGCGTTCGCTCTCTCAGCTGTTTGGGTGTAAATAATCGTTGATATGCATAAACAGCTCTCTCCATTCATTACTGTCAGTGGAGTGAGAGGCCTGCAGGCAGAGGTCGTCCGCCAGGGGTCCGCTCTGCGCTCTCAACCCCGCGGTACCCGTCATTCCAACCTGCTCCACTGATGCCCTAAACCTTCCATTAGCAAGGCTCTGGGTCACGACCTCCCTGTGGCATTTGCAATTCCAGATCGTTTGATTAGTGGCGTATTTACATATTTCAGCTGTTGGGGTGTCGAGAACACTTGAAGTCTTGTAAATTCCCTTGGCCTTTTGTCGGTGTGGCGATCAGGGCCTGGTGTGTGTTCGCTGTTTTCTTCCACTCTCCTTCAGCAGCATCGACAGTGTCCTTAGCTACTTCTGACAATTCTTCAGATTTGCTTTGACCTCCAACCTTTGACGGAGATGGGAGGGAACTAGTACCCACTGGAGTGGATCAAGCTTCCTCCAATCGGTTTGAAGGGTGGTCTCACCCTCAGACCTCAACCTGCGAGGATTGAATGCACAAGTGAAACGATTTGGTGGAATTTAATGTATAACCAGCTGCAACATAACCATTTTACACTGGGATTCCCTGATCACAATGAAGCTGTTAGTCAATACGAATTAATAATCAGCAACAGGTATAGTTTCTGCTCAGAAGCCCAGGTTCAATCCTTACCTATAGTCATTACCTGTGTAGTGCTAAAAATGCACAAGTAAAAATCATTTGGCAGACTTGAACGTATTACCAGCTGCAGCACTATCAACATTGGTATTCCCTACTCAGAATTAAATGGTTACAGAAGATAAATATATTTTATATACAGTTATTATGGCATGTGTAGTACTCGTGTCTCGAGACCATAAACAAGTGGTCTCAGTCTCATCTTGGGCTGAATCTTATTCGGACTTGGTCTTATCTCAGTCTCGGGCTAAGATGGTCTCGTCTCAGTTGTTGTCGAGACCAGCCGAAACCAATGTGTCTGTCTGAGGTAATGGTAATTATAAACTGAACTTTGTTTCTATCGTTATTGAATATCAACAATCCATTCAAACAGAATAAATCATCTCTTTCTCTACATGCCTAAATAACATCTGCACTCAGACTGGCTAAGAGGAAAAAACAAGTTACTTCTCTTCTCGTTCAGTAGCCAATCAATAAACACATTTTGTTTTGAACCCGTCTCACGTTAAGACTTAGTGTGCATTTTCACTCGCTTGCTTTTCTATACCATGTCTGCTAAATCTGGAATTATTATGTTTTCACATTTAGTAATAAAAATGGATAGAATGGATGTTGTTGGCAATATTCAGTTGACTTTATGTGGTGACTTCTAATTAAGTTTGGGAGAAGAGGGGAAACAGAATCATCACCATCATTTCCTTCCAGAAGTTACATTACCTTAGTTAAATTAAGACTATAATATAATAATAATTAATAATAATTTGAAACTATATATAATGTAGTGTTATATTTTACTTAATCTATGATGAAATGTTATATTATATTATATTATATTATATTATGAAATTACAAACTAATTACATTTTATCCATTTTTCTTCTGTTTATTCTTGTGTGATGGAAAAAAATCGTAATCTGGCTTCGGCCATTCCTGGTCTTGCTCTTGGCTCGGACTTGACTACTACATTACATTTACATTTACAGCATTTAGCAGACGCTCTTATCCAGAGCGACTTACAGTTGATACAGTCTTACAATCCAAGCAATTGTGGGTTAAGGGCCTTGCTCAAGGACCCAACAGTGGCAGCTTGGCAGAGGTGGGATTTGAACCCTGGACCTTTTGGTCCATAGGCCAGTATCTTAACCACTAGGCTACCACAGTCCCAATCAATATGTTAAGACTTAGTGTGCATTTTCACTCGCTTGCTTTTCTATACCATGTCTGCTAAATCTAGAATTATTATGTTTTCACACTAAAGGTCTTGGTCTAGATTGGTGTCCCAATCTCGGTCTTGACTCGAAATCTAGCAGTCTTGACTACAATACTAGTGCTTGGCTTGTTTTCGCATAGGATCCCAAACCATGCCAGTAGGTCAGCTGGCTACTCCAGATTACTCAAAGTGTGAGTAAAAGACTGAGTGACATCTCATGCCTTTTGATGGATTATCATTTTGTCCAGTATACATAGCACCCAGTGTTGAAATAAGCTTTGGACCTACAGATGTAACCAGGATGGAGATGGGAATAAGTTCATTATGATACCAGTGTTGTAGTCTAGGCATACGGCACATACACAAGAAATAATCACTTCTTATAATGAATTCAAAAGTTTGGGTACACTTTGTAGAGAACAAACTTGAATATGACAGATATCTGCAAATTTTAAATAATGAATTTTAAACATATTTCAAAAAATGTGTATATATTATATATATATATATATATATATATATATATATATATATATATATATATATATATATATGTGGGTGTGATGAACGAATGGATGAATTCATGAATTAATGTTAAAATGCAACCACATCACCTCATTTGTTTGAATCCATAACATTCCTCATAATTGCAGTATTTAAATATTTGGTACTATCCTCTTCATTTCCCTTTTTAAAGTAATTATGTTAAAAGATTAGGATCCCCTTACTCATAGTACCAATTTTTACACTTTGACCAGTCTGTGCACTCAAATGAACTCCCCCAAAAAGCATTTCATTTTGATAGCACAAATGTTAGGGGTGACTTTAACCATTGTTCAGTGCCCATTCTAGGTTTGTCCCCATTTAGAGAGCTAGTGCACAGGGGTATGAGTGTAATCCTGAGCTATTTGTCACAGTGCACACATGTAGCAGCAGCTACGCATGCACAAGTGGAGCAGATCAATATGCAGTGCAGTATCACTGTGTAGGCTTTCACTGCTAATAAAAGTGAACATGCTTCACATGAAAGGGTCAGTGAAGGAAGAACAGAGAAAACAGAGGCATATGAAAAGTCATGCCATCATCCTTTTAAAAATGTTGCTAAGGAACATGCCAATATAAATGGATGAGATATTGGAGTAAACAAAATAGGAGAAACACCATATAAACAAGGGTTTGGTTGAAGTGTTTAAATGTTGTATCAATTAAAAATTATGTTTTGTGTCAGTAAACGTATCAGTAGAATCTAGGAAATTATTTATTGTCTTAAAAGAAACAGTTTTAAATGTGGACAAATGACATCCATAGACAGGAACAGTGGTTGCATCTTATAGCTCACTGACAAGAGTTAGACAGATACTTTACAGGATAGGCATTTAAGTGCAACCACAGAAGGAATTGCACTGAATGACCCAGGACATGGGTTAAATCCATGTGCTGGAAGGTTAAATTCACCACAATAACCTTCTAGGACATGGTTGAAAGAGGAAAATTGAACCCGACAAAAGTTGGTTCAAAGAGCTGGAGACATCTGGAGTGATGGTTTCAACCCGTACCATACGCTATACACTGAACAAAACAGGACTCTATGGGCGAAAGCCAAGGAGGACCCCACTGTTAAAAGAAAGGCTTACAAAAGTAAAAACTTGACATTATGTTTGCAGATGACAGAATGAAGCCTATAAAGAAAAGTGCACCAAACCTACAGTGAAAAATGGTGGATGATCCATAATGTTGTGGGGCTGGAACAATGAAATCAGAAGATTGTCAGAGCATTTTGGAGCGAAATGTCCTCCCAAGTGTAAGAAAACTAGGTTTGAGTCTAACAATGGGTTCTAAAGCACACATCCAAAGCGCACACCCAAAAGTACTGTCCACAAGAATTGTTATAGAGAAAAAAAACTGACTATTTTTAACTGACCGACAATGAGTCCCAATCTCACACTAACTGAACATATTTGAGAGAACTGAAATCTGCTATTGGGAAAAGAACCTTGTGGTTATGGCTACAAAAGGTTTGCAGGCTGTCATTGTTACCAAAGGCTGTGCAACTAAATCTTACATTTATGTCCTTTAGCAGACATCATTATCCAGAGTGACTTTTACACATTTACACAGAGCAACTGTTACAGTCTTATAGTCAACGCAATTGTGAGTTAAGGGACCCAACAGTGGCAAGCTTAGCCAAAGAGGTGTTTGAAGCCTGGACCTGCTGGTCTATAGTCCAGTTCCTTAACCACTAAGCTACCACATTCTGTATTAGCGGGATTATATCTGAAAATAATGGCTTTTTATACTAAATAATTAAGGGTACCTATAATGTTGGCCACAACTGTAGAACTTCATTTCTAATTCAGGAACATTAATGGTGTTCTGGAGTAAATGGTAGACATCTTGATTTAAACACAGTCTTATATGCAAAAGTGTGAGTGCCACTGAACAAATTCCAGTTCCAGGTTGTATTAATTTCCAAACTTTTGCATGGTTGTATAATAATATGAAAGTCTGTTATTTTGTCCATGTTTAGTATACTGTGGTATCTTGGTTCTCGACCGCCTCGGAACTCGTCAAATTATGTTCTCGATACACTTGCTGAAAGTTGTTTCAGTCAAGCCGCACAACTCATTTCAGCTGAATCTCAATTCACGATTCATGGTTCACGATTCAGTACACAGTCATTCAGGTTCACAAAAGCCAATGCTCAGTGAAGATCTCCACTCTTTAATATGTTTTTCTTTATTATTGCATCTAGAGTACTGTATTCTTTGTGCAAATAAGTCTCCATGGATCCTAAAAAGGTTACTTCTGAGAGCCAACCGAAAGGAAAGGAAGCCTGTGAATGTCCCAGAACATGGGCTGCATTTAGCTTAGCATCTGTGCTAGTGCCCTGAGTTCACCAACAGAGTTAAGTGTTTTTCTTTTACGTTTTTTTAGGGCCTTCTGGAACAATTTTACAACGATAACCGAAGTACCACTGTATGTGGTGTTTAATACAGAATAAAGTCTGCTGATTGATTAAAGTAATAATAACAATAATAACCGTCATCATCATACAATAATATAAAATATATTTTATTATTATTATAAGAATTCTGATAGTAATATTTTCATTAATCTTCATAATTAGGCAGCACAGCAATCTAATACACTAGCCTACCAGTGCAATGGATTATTCCCCAACATTGCAGCAGTGACTCCAACACCATCCCATCCACGGAAAAATTACACCTGCACCTTGTGTTTTTCTGGGAGAGTCCCCATGACCCCAACTACGACAAAAATCCAGTAACAATAATAATAATAATAATAGTAGAATTCAGAAATGACACCATACATATGAAATACCAGAGGTAAACTTTATTTTGGGAGGCTTAAATAATTGACAGGGTTTATGAGATGAAACTGACCCAATGACATAACAGACAGTTTGTGTAGTTGTGAAAATAATACAGGCAAACGAAACCAAACAAAAACTCATACCACAAAAATCCATACATTTTTCTACTACTACTGAAAAGCACAATTTTATATAAATGGGAGAGAGAGAAAAAAGAACTAATGTTAATGAAAAATATCAAATGCTGCAATGTCACTCAAAATATTACTGCTCCTGATTTTTTATTAAGCGATCAGGGCAAAGTCTCCTGACAAATTTGGAACATCCCTTTGATGTATTCTACTGTCTACACATTTCAGGCATGTATCAACTGCATGTCGATTGTTAGAGTATACCCATATTCAGCAACCCTCTGTGATGAAATGTTCTTCTACCACGAATGTAAGTTTCTTTGGATAAAAGTTTCTAGACGTAAATGTAACCAGGACAAAACTATGGATGTGTTTACGTAAATAAAAAATACTTCCATATGATTAATCATATTCATTGCAACCAGGAAATATTAAGATCATTGACTATATAGGAATGTATTCAAATGTACACAACTGTGTGTAAGTAAATATGTAAATACCTAAGTATATTATTCAACATTCATAGAAATGTATGGCCATGAACTTCCTTGCTCTAAGTATTCACCATATAAAATATGGCATTCTAAAGCTTTTTAGAGTCATTAGAAACACACTAAGACTTGATCTATAGATCTGATCTGAACTATTAAGCTAGTTTCTATATTGCAGTAATTACATTTCATTATTAAAGAAGAAATTACAGTTCTGTACATTTATAAGTCATTCAGAAATATCTTGTAATAAAAACCATCATGGCTTGAAGTCCTAATGTGCCATCAGCTTATATTTATATTTTTTATCTTTTTTTTTATTTTGTGATACAATACAACTGAAAATCACATTTCTATCAAAAGGGAAACTATGCTAAATCAAATCCAACTGAAAACGCAATCATTTTCTTACTTTGTTCATAGAATCACATTACACCACCACAACATCTGAGATACATTCCTTTGATCCTTCATTTCAGAAATACAGATAAATGTGTTGAGTTCAGCCCAGTCATTTACAGTTACAGGACAACTGAGCCTTTCTTCCACAGGGCACTGGCTCAATAGATTAGGAAACTCTGCATAAAATTCCCACTGTATATACTATAGATTGTACATACTGTAGTCCCTGAACTCTTAATACATGGCATTATGGCATACTGTGTTGATAATGCCAAGTGTCAGCTCGTTTAATCTGCCTGCATATTCTTTGTACCACAATTAAAAAAAGACTTTGGAATCGTATCTAACTGAAATCCTGAGGAGGAGAACACGAAACACACACAAAGGCCACCATTTCAGTTCAGAATGTGTTATCCTGGCCATTTGGAAGCAGCATTTGTAAGGAGTCTCTGGGATTAGGATCATGCTTAATGACAGTGCAGTAAAGTACAATGTGTTGGGTCTTTTGCTCTTTTTCTGAAAGCCCAAGGAAGTGCTAAAATGTCCTATAAATATCTCCCTCTACCACCATTGGAAATAACAGGATTTCTGATTATTTACGAATAAGTGATTTGGAGTCTGACTACCTATACATTTTTTAACTTATTATAATGATTTATGTCATCTCACATTTACCACAGGTAGATATGAGTGTGATCTCAGTCTCAAACTGTCATGTCTTATTGTCATGGATTAAACAGTGGCCAAAAACACATACAGTTATAGCACTTGGCAGAATCTCATAACCACAAGGACAAAATAATTCAAATGTATCAGATCATTCATAATTTTATGCTGCATCCCAAACCACACAGTACTGTGTTAAACTCTTTGTCAAATAAGTACTCTACTAATGGCATTACTATCATGATACAGTTTTTAGTATGTAGTATGTAGCATGCAGGCTGGAACCCTTCTTTTTGTTCATCGTAGCTGACTAACTAAATGCTAATAAAGGGATCATGCAGATTTCCGGACTGCAATCTTGATTTTCAGTGATTTATTTAACAGAAGTAACAGTAACAATGTTACTTAATATAAGCAACCCTACAATATAGCCATTAGGCCATCCAATTATAGTTTGAATAACAACTACTGCTTTTTGGCTGCTCCTGTTGGGGGTTGGCACAGCAGATCTAATCCTTATTGTAGATCTGACTCGGGTTATATGCCATTTTCAGCCATTTTATCAGTGCTTGGAATTGGCACTGAATACAATGTTTGGGAACTCACATTTGGACACTTTAGAGAGACCAATTGAATAAACACCAATAAAACCCACATGGACTGGGGTTTCTCGAAGAGGGATCTCTGGAGCTGTGAGGTGACAGAGCTAACCACTTGCCACTGTGTTACCCCAACAGTTCAGCTAACTATCTGCTAATAAAAACAAAGATATCATCACTGAAATCACTATTAAACCAGAAAATTGAGGTTTTTCACTGGGGTGTATGTAGAATTTAGCTCTAGTGGTTATTACTCAAACTACAAAAACAACAGAATCATACAAGTACATGTACTCAAGGTGCCAAATCTACTATAGCTGGGGGAATCCAAGCAAATAAATAGGACCTAAACACAACAAGAGGTATAACTTGGACCTTGTGTTTTTTCAAACATGTTACATAACTGCTTTAATCAGTGTGTTTCAACAATTTAGTCTAACATGTTCCCCAGATATTTGCATGTTATTTGTATTAGTAAGAACAAAACAAATATTAAGCAGCACACCTTTAACTGAGAAAAAAAAAGACTTTTGCACTGTGGTACCAAACAGATTCAAATCTATATAATCAAGATCAGCTTTCCAAGATAATTTAACATTTTTTTTTAGTCCAAGGGTACTTTTAGAAAAGAGGTGCATATTCCAAAGATATTATTTCTTTCCTGTTTGCAGTGTGGCTTAGTTTCAATTCTGAATCATCACTGTGGTCAAAAATGAAAACATCAGTCTCCAGACTGAACTGACACAGATCTGCATTATATACAATTAAATGTGTTTATGTTCTTAGGAACCCTAGGAAAATCAGCCCTCCTTGGTAGAATACCCTTGAGGCAATAACAGAGCTGTAGATGGACATGTAACCCCATGGAGAACATGTTTCCTTAGTGCTGCTGCTCAGGAACTGCTTGCTCTGTGGGATGTTCCAGGACTAGAAGGGTGTGTATTGTCATCAGGTCCAGCATGATGGTGCCTCCTGTCAGGGTACTGTCCATTGTCAAAGGTGAGCCGGTGTACAGTCTGGACGTGGGTTTTCAAGTTGCCTTTCTGGGAGGCGCTGTAGGGACAGTACTGACACTGAAACGGTCTCTCACCTGGAACAGACACACACAAGGTCATTGTCAAAATGAGGCACTGTACACGTGGAGAGAGATCTTGGCTGGTGAACCAATTGTCAAAGTGATAGTTTGTTTAGGAAGAAAACAGAGGCAGGTTGGGAGCACTGCAAGGAGGGGCTGTGGTCATGATTGATGGGCTGATGACATGCCATATGGAGACGGTTGACTGTTCCCCCTGAGGGGACGTCAGCCTTTTGTTTTCTGGTTCTGTCAGCTGCTCATAGAAACACAAAATCCCACAGACACAAGTATCACTGCCTGCCTTCCCCTGAGCCATAGAACGTCACGACAACGGTTGATGTCGATAGTCTGGGCACATGAAGTTTGCTCTGAGTACCAAAACTTGACAGGCATACGCACACCTAGCGTCTCTGCCCATCTCATCCTGAGCCAGGTATAATTGTCTGGGTCCCACTTTCTCCGTTTAATTAGACTGATGTAGTGCGTCGTCCTGGTGCAAATGCATAAAAATATCCCCTCACACCTGAGCAAAACAAATGAGTCTGCCATTCATTTGCTCCATATTATTATTTTTGAAAAATGAATGAATTATCCACTAGGAAATAATTGTCATTCCGAGAGGCTGAAAAAGGGGGCATTATCATAAATCACGTCTCATAAAAAATGGAGACAGACACTATTAATCAAGACTATCTGAGTTGCGCTAGCAGCATGATAAGGTCTGAGCCAGAGTGAGCACTCCTTCCAGGGCAGCCTCCTAGGCTCCCCAGGGGAAAATAAAGTGAAATTCCATCCAAAACACAACCCACTTAATTACATTAAAGGTTATTGTCAGTACATCACATACAGGCTAGAATACATATTTAATTTGACCTTTCCTCTCTCCCTGATTTTACCATTCATCGTATGCAACACATGCAAAGGGAGTAATTCATTAAGGAAGGCACCCTTGCTGCAGCAGGCCACAGCCGCTATTGCTACAGCAGATACGGTACATTTTGCCATCCACTTTTCGCAGACCCCCGGGCACAAAGGGACCTGTTTATTTTTAGACATTTCTGTGGCAGTGGCGGTCATGGCGATCACACATAATGGCTCAGTGACATCACAGCTCATGGCTTAGCAATGGCTTAGCAATGGATAGGCAGAAAATGAGTAAAACATGATCCTGTCTAGATGAAACACACACATACACATACACTCCCCAAACAAAGAATGGAACATACTTGTTCGGGGGCTTCTGCAGAGGTTGGACTCCAATTCCCATGAGTCCATTGGACTCTAAAAACACTGTAGGAACAAGGTGGCCAAGAACACAGGGAACCAAAATTAAAAACAAAACTCAACAAAAATGTTAAATATGTTCTTTCCCTCGGACTGTAAATTAGAATATGTATGAATGCTAGTGTATATGGTTCTGTCTATATTTTCAGAGGAACAGCAAGTTATACACATCACCTGAAAGTTCTACTTCTAGCAACAAATGAAGGCAGATATATACTCTATATTTACCTGTGACACATACTATTTGCACTGAACTGCATTGCTAAGGACCACCTGCTAACCACATCTGCGGACTGGGGTGGCCTAACGGTTAAGGTACTGGACTTGGGACCAGAAGATCCACTGTACAAATCCCACTTCTGCCAAGCTGTCACTATTGGGTCTGTGATCAAGGCCCACAAACAATTGGATAGTAAAAAAACCAGAGTAAGTCACTCTGCATAAGGGTGTCTGCTGAATGACATAAATGTAATGTAAATGTATCTTCCTGTATAGTATGATAGTCACAATGCAGAGGGTTAACATACTTCTTAACTAGTGAATTTAGTTTTACACAGATTACACAGTGCAGTAGCTTAACTAGCTTACTAGATGTGGCTACTAACTGATTTGCACGATGGAAAACTTAGCCTAACTATTTGTTAGAAAGCTTGGCTAAATGTCAAATAGCTACTGCAGGAACATTATAGGTTCACAGTTTTGTGAATGATTACATGGAGAATGGCGATAGGGAATGATGTTTGCTTGCTTAATAAAAATTACATGGAGATATTATTTATGGATGGATTTAATTGTAAACATCCTTAACGCAAAATTCTGTAATAAATATCAGCTGTATAGAATTCTGAGACATACCATACATATACTAAGAATTATTCTGAGCTATGGGTGGAACAGTTCCAATTCGCTAGCCAACAACCGCGGTGACCCAGGCTAAAACCCCACCACTGATACCATCCCACCCAGTTATCAGAACAGCTCTTCAGGAAAGAAAGGCTGACACACTTTGAGACATGTACTTAAAGCACTTGTGCAAATAGCTTAGGCGAGGATATATCTGGAAATTGGAGCAATTCAGGATGGAAACAGCTGTAGGCTGTTTCACACTGACATTGAGATTCTTCATCAAAAGACTGATGCAAACTTGGATGCCCTCATTTACGCACCTTTCGACTCCAAGAGCGCAGTTTAAGTAGAAAGGACACACAGATAGTGGCAAAATCAAGTGCTTCAAACCTGAATTTCATCAAATGTACAGTTATTTGTAATATGTAATGGGTCATTTATGGCAATGAATGTGTGTCTTTCAAACCAGCTAAACTCAATGGTAAAAAAAGGCCTGAAGATTACCTGCAAAGGTGTGTTGAAAAAAACATGACAATTACCAGCTGCCCCAGTTTTTGATCCTGTCCAGTCAATTTTTGTTATTGGCTACAATTCAGAAGACATCCACCAACACTTAAGGATGCTCCCTGATAGACATATTTAACTAACAGACTACAAGTAAACGACACTACATTACAACAGACTACCTAAAATGTTTTTCATCCATGCTTGTCCTGGGCAGGGTGGCGGGGAGATCTAGAGCCTATCCCAGAACTCACTGGGTTCAGACAGAAGTATACCCATGGATGGGGTGCCAGTCTATCGCAAGACACAGCAGGGGAAGGGATGATTCCCCAGCCTGGTCTCTCCTCCTTCAGACATGGCCAATTTTGTGTCTGTGAGATCCCCAACCTGCCAAGAAGTCACTACTGGAAATTCAGTGTGGTCTAAAAGGCAGTTGGACTATCAAAGTGAGCTGGGCAGCATGGTGGCTTGGTGATTAGCATGTTTGCCTCTCAGCACTAGGGTCTCGGGTTCACGTCCTCATCTGAAAGTTTCCATGTTCTCCCCATGTTTGCACAGGTGGGTTTCCTTATACAGTCCAAAAACATGGTGGATAGGTTATTATTATTATCATCTATGACACTCTCCTGCCCTTTGAATGTCACTTTTCTATTGCATCATCCTAAAACCTCACTATCCCTGCTTGTCCTGGACAAAAAAATAGTTTTTGTTTTCACTTTCACTACATTATTCAATAAATTATATGGGATATTCAATACTTTATTATAAAATATGATTTTGCAGAGCTGTAGTTTAATGTAACTGCTTTAAGCATGTTTAAGGTAGACTATGCTGTGATATATACAGTATATATTAAACTCCTCAGTTTACGATAAATTCTAATTCCGATGGATTTGTTGGAAGGCATCTCCATCGTACATGTACTGACAATAGTGTGTAATTTATAGCGATATAGATCATATCACCCAGATTTGGTACAGTTATTACCCATTCAAAATCTCTCAAGCTTGATGTTTGCTGAAAGAATTACAAGTTTCTACATTCTGCCTGTTCTTGGCACTCACACCCAATCACACCTCCAGTCTGTCAGAATATCCCAATAATTTGGAAACTAGTGAAACATTTTGTTTAAATACGTATGATTCAACACTGCCATAATTACTCAAGACTGATATGATCCAAACAAAATACATAGAAAAAGACATACAAAATTACACAGAAGCCAGCTTAATTCTCTTATACACATAATTCATAGAGACTTGCTAGAAACCTCTGTCTTTTAAAAATTAACATGATGTAATTATTATTTCAAAGTAGTCTGTCTAGCTGCTGCTCCTTTAAGAACAGTCAGACAGTGCAGAAGACTTGCACTCATCCAGCATTAGCCTTAGATTAGCATCACCAGTTAGCAGAGCAGCGGCAGACAGTGAGCTGAAACTACCAATTTAGGCTGACATACAGAGTTAGCGCGTATGCTAATGGAGGCCTGGAGCCCTTGCCCCGTTTCATTTGGACACTCACAGTGAAGCAAGCAATCACTGATGACATTGATTATAACTCCATGCATGCGGAGAAGCCTCTCACTGTATAATGTAGCATTTGGCCTCTGTCACTGGGGATCAGATGGGCTAGCACAAGCAACCTTCGCACATTCTCACTGAACAACCCTGAAGAACTGTTCTGGCTGCTCATTAATTCTGTCATTTAAGTAAAATATACATTGTTTCACAGATGCAACTGGAAGGCATTATTGTTGCTTAAGTTTAGGACTTTTTTTATGTATCCTGTGAATATTGTGCAGCCAGAAAACAATAACAACAAGTCCAGATGGCAAATGACTACTAATATTGCATTTTAGACAATATAAGACAATACGTACGCTATAGCAATAAAAGTCTGTGGACACCCCTTCTAATTATTGAGCTCCTCTTTCAGCAACACTCGCTGATAATGCATTCATAATTTAAATCATACATTTCTGGATTTTTCCATTGACAAACAGTGGCCGTGGGTTGTACTAAATACCCCACTGGCTCTCTATATGGTACATTTAAAGGTTTCTGCTTCCAACAAGTCAGTGAATCAACTCTTGGCCATGCTGTCTGTGAACAAATAGATGATTGGTTTGGCAACTTTGATTGAGAAATTGACTAGCTTGCACAAATCCTTGACCTCAACTCCATCAGACAAAATGGGCTGGAATGCCAAACAAGTGCCAGGGCTTACTGTCTAACATCAGAAGCCAACCTCTTAAAAGAACAAATGCTGTTGTTGCAGCACATGTTTGTTTTAAGCAAAATCCATACTAGTACCCATGGTTTGGATGTAATTTTTGGAGTGTTCACAAACTTGTCTATATAGTGTGTTTCAGGCCAAAATCAAGGATTTTGAAAATCAAATACATCAACTGTAATACAAACAAATGTTGGTTACTGCATTCCAATTCCTCCATATTCCAGTGCATATTCTACTTAATTCAACCATGCTATGAAAACCCCTGAGAGGGAAGTCTGATTTTTAAAATTTTATTTAACAAATGCAGGCATATTTACACATTTAGGTTTTCACAGGGGACTCTGCATTTGCATGCTTCTTGCTTTCCAAAGACATTTGGTTAACTGGCCTCTCTCTTTGGTTAAGTGTCCCAGCATGTGTAAGTGTGTATGCATCGTGCGATGGATTGGAGCCCTAATGGGGTTGCCTTCTTGTCTTGTGCCCTCTACTGCTGGTTAGGCCCCACCTCCCCATATGATTAAGCAAGTATGAAAATTAATTAATTAAGGAATGAATGGATGGAAAAAAATAGTTTATTAGAAATAAATCTGTCAATGTAAACCTCCAAAAAACCAAATGACCTATGGAGCACCTTTCATGAAACTACTACTGATGTTTTTTTTATTTGCTGGTCACATTTCAGACATTAATTCATTAACTGACTCATCCCATGATGGACAGATCACACAAATCTACACACAGACACATGAACTGAGTGACTTGGTGATATTTTCAATGTAATTATGTATGACTGTGGTTGTGTAGGTTTGATGGTTATTGCATAAAAGTGCATACTTAGTGTGTGTTTGTGTGTTCGTGTGTGTGCGTGTGTGTGTTAGTCACCTGTATGGGATCTCATGTGTGTGCGGTAATGGCTGGGTTGGCTGAAGTACTTCCCACAGACTGGACAGATGTATTCGCCCTCTTGTTGCCCTGACCTCACCGGTCCTACAATGCACACACACACACACAAGAGAAAATAAGTCTGAGAGGTGAAACATCAGATGAAACATGAGAGAGAGGGAAAGAGAGAGAGAAAAAGCAAACATTATTACTATGTCTAATGTGTCATTAATGTGAGCTACCTTCGGGGCCTTGATGAGATGCTGTCTGGCTGCATCAGGCTAGCCGTTCTGACAGGCTGACGCACACAACAGCCCAAAACACAAGTGCATAAATTACTGTGAATTAAAAGCCTCACCCGGTGATGTGCCCTCATCTACGCTACCATGTCACATGTCAGGTGTGCCACTCTCTCGCTCTCTCTGTCCTCCCCCCACCTTTGCTCTTTTCTCCTCTGGTCGGGCAGCTGGATGCTCTTTTCCCGCCTGTCGCTCTGTGGCTCTGTCAAGCCAGAGCGATTTGCTAGGACACTCGTACGGCAACAGAAGGGCCCGCCGAGGTAACAGGAACAGAAGTGTAACTTGGAGTAGCCAGCCTTTTGTTTGCCCTCAGGGCCTGTTAAAAAGAGCACAAGCAGAAATGCTGTCCCCTTGGCTCCTGTCCGTCACTTGGCACTGGCACCCCTACCTGCTCTGACCCCTACGGCCTTGTATTGTTTTGACGATGAGCTGTGACTGAAAGTGTTGGTGGCACAGCAAAACCAGGCCATCTTTCGTAAACATGAGTCTCTGAGTTATTAGCATGCATGAGCTGCGCTAACAAGAAAAGCAGTGGACGGCATGGACAAAAGGAAAGCCCAGTGTTACAAAGGTCACTGTATTGTATGTGACTTAAAGGGCTAAAGTGGAGCCTGACGATATCCAACTGGACAGATGACAGAGACCTTCCTTTGTCTCCATGTAGATCAACACTAGAACTCCGACCACGCTGGCCAGCAATGGCCCCTACATTATCTTCCAGCAAAGAGGTGGGATGGAAAAAATAGATTCAGTAATCAACATTTTTTTCAAAGCAGCTGGTGGCTTAATTTGACTCCTCTTGCTCTTTCGCTCTTTCCCTCTTTGTGCTACTTTGCATATTTGTAGCGGTGAGGCGCTACGGCCCCTCAGAGATTGCCTGCCATGGCATTGGAAGCATGTTGTTTGAAATGCCTCTCAGCAAAAGCTGTCTGAAAGGTTTTCGCACACTTT
>JAJAGP010002257.1:0-68392 GCA_025084515.1 Ancistrus triradiatus | reverse complement strand
GGCTTGTTGTCTAACATCAGTGCCCAATCTCACAGTCATGATTTTTCTTGTAAGTCCTTTCAGACCACCTCTGCTGCATCCCATTAATGCTTTCCAAAAAACTGATGATCAAATCCATGCCATCCTAATTTTGAGTTTTGTTTACCAAGTCAATAGCATAACCCAGTTACTTATATTTCTTATCAGGATTACACCAGGGTTGCCAGGTGTTCTCTTTTCAGATAGTCAAGCAATAGGGTTATGGTTGGGTTAAGTGGAGAAAAGGTGATCTATAAGCAAATGTCTGATTTGGCTGAAATATGGCAACCCTAATGACATTTTTGTTGGTGCACTGAATGTAAGATTTATTGGAATGATAAGGGGCAGCCTTGATCTGCTTACACTACTACAGACCCAGCCCCCTTGACCCAGAGAAGCTCAGAAACTTTGAACCAGTGCTCTAGGAACTGAGCAACTCTTGTTCAGGTCCTTGGCTATGACTCTGTCTCTGGCTAACGTGGGTTACATCCCAGTTCAGCCAAGTCATTCCCCCATTCTTTAATTTCTGCGTTTTTTGTTCCAGTTTGCCAATTGCTTCTTCCTTCTAGGTTTCTGAGTTCCTTTGAATCAAGGTCTTTGGGACTGGGGGTAGCACAAGCACACCAGTGCATGAAAATGAGATTTTGTGCTTTGCAGGTGTCCTGTCGTAAAGAGTTAATAATATACATTTCTTCATTACTAAGCAAGAGCAGCCTTGGTAAGATGTTCTCTTGTGTTCTGATCCTAAAACCATTATTTTTTAGGTAACCCGTATTTTAAGCATTTACTGCCCTTAGCCTTTCATTGTGAGCGAGGTCTTCAGTCAGTGGTTTTCCATTCTTCTCCTAGCAAAAAGAAACATGTCAGTTCTTGTTACAGATGCGGCTGATCGAGCTTAGATTTTTTTTTAGATTGATGACAGTAGTTGTATAGTTCAGGTTTGCTTAGCAATTGTACTTGAATTAGAAAGTGAGCATATTTCATACGTTCTTTAAAACTGAAATGATCCAAATCCTACCAGGACCCTCGCTAGGAAAAGTGAAAGGAAACGAAGACCGAGAGGCAACAGATCCTTGCCAGATTCGCCTTTATTTCAGGACTCTTGCATAAAGTGAGACACACATGGGTCCACAGCTTGTTCCTTTTATTAAGGCTCAGATTTGTACAAAAGGAACACAAGTAAGGTTCTGGAGAAACACTGGTGTTTATTCATCACTTCAGCACAGTAAGACCCAGTGCTCTGTAAATGTACTGTGAAGCATAGCACATGCAATATGTATCGAAATACGTCCCACTTCTACATTTTCTTCATTTGCATTTCAGACAGACATAAATCAGACATACTCAAAACACCCTTCACCTCAACACCTCCTATAGTTACAATGTCAATCCTGATCTGTGCCATCCAGTATTGCAGCTGTCCTTATTCAAACTTCTTGAATGCTCCAAGAGGGAAAAAAAAAACGATCAGCATGACGGATTGAGCAGGAGGTGGGCAGAGTCTTCATTTCGTTATTATAAATATATAATTATTCTTAAATAAAAATAGTTTCTCCATAACTCCTGGTTCTTCTGTGGACAGCTTCTCCAATCCTGTTGGCTCTTGAACAAAGGCAGTGTCCAGGCGTAAGGGACCAGTCAGCATCCCTTCAGTGCAGCAACACTGGAAAAGAGAAAACAGAACGGCAGGTCAGGCCTTCACCTCAGATACAAGAACAGCTACACTGCACTGATGCAGGCAGGAATCCCAAGATTTTATGATGTTCCAAGTGGGCGGCAACCTGCGGCACGAGAGATTAGAGCGATCGCCTCATAGGGACAGAGATCCATGGATCGATCCCAACCTTGGACTCCGCCTGGGTGGAGTTTGCATGTCCTCCCCGTGTCCACGGGGGTTTACTCCAGGTACTCCAGTTTCCTCCCACATTCCAAAGATATGTTAGGTTGATTGGTTGCTCTATTAATATCAATATGACCTTGCTCCTGTTGTGAACAGCCAGACTAAAATATAAATGACATGCAAAATTACTTGTATGCCATTTATCCAGAGAGACACCTCACAGCAAGGTAGGTCGTAGGTTCAATCCCAGGGTGGAGTGACTTGGGTCCTTTCTGTGTGGAGTGGGTTTACTCCGGGTACTCCGGTTTCCTCCCACAGTCCAAAGACATGCGTGTTAGGTTAACTGATTACGCTAAATTGGCATTGACTTGTGTGTGTATATGTATGTGTATACTGTATATGACTAGTCCTGATGTAACCTTTTGTGTGTCTCTGACATGGCCATTGATGCTGAACGTTAAATAATCCAAATAAACATTATCCAGAGAGACCTACACGTGATACAGTCTTACAATCCAAGCAGTTGTGGGTTAAGCGCCTTGCTCAGAGACCCAACAGTGGGATTTGAACCCTGGACCTTCTAGTCCAGTTCTTTAACCACTAGGCCACCACAGTCCCTAGTTACCTATTTATATTTTGATATTTTTTAAAACTCTACGCCAACCCTAGACTTTATGACCTAACGTGTGCCTTAGCAATGTGGGAGAAAACCCATGCAGACATGAGGAGAACATGCAAACTCCACTCAGGCAGTGGCTGGGCCGCAAGTCTAACCTTGGCCTCTGGAGTTGTGACGTGACAGTGCTAATTACTGCACAATTATGCCACAAGCATGACCTAGATATTCTATATCAGTATACACTCACTAATCACTTTATTAGGTACGCCTATTAGATTTCTATGCTCATTGTCCATTTTATCAGCTCCATTTACCACATAGAAGCACTTTGTAGTACTACAATTACAGACTGTAGTCCATCTGTTTCTCTACATACTCTGTTGTCTAATGGTCAGGACGGCCATGGGACCCCCAAAGATCAGGTCCTATTTGGGTGGTGGATCATTCTCAGCACTGCAGTGGCACCGATGTGGTGATGGTGTTAGACACGCTGGAGATTTTAAACACTGTGTCCACTAACTGTGCCCTCTATTAGATGCATCTACCATACTGCTCCACCTTGTAGATGTAAAGTCAGAGACAGTAGCTCTAACTGTAATTGTAGAAATACAAAGTTCTTCTTTATGGTAAGTGGAACTGATAAAAATGGACAATGAGCGTACAAACAAGGAGGTGTACCTAATAAAGTGATCGGAGAGTGTAATTAGGAAGTCTCAGCATATTATAGAAAACCTGGCCAAAATGCATTATAATTCAGTTCCATTCTTGGTGGCATCTGGAACCTTTTGCACTTGTAAATGCACCTAGAAGAGACCTGATTTCAGCTCTGACATGTCAGTTTGGCATACAGGAATTTTGTTTTTAGTAAGGAGTCAAGTAAGCTAAGGATGATGTCAACAATAATTCTTAGAATTGGCCGCTTGCCTGGATTAGAGTAGCTCATGCAAAATCACTATCAAGTCATCATATTTTGATTTACCAAAGTATTAAAGTGTTTCTTTTATCAGGAAAAAAAAAGTTAAGCTTGTTATATTTTGACTTCTAAAAATGATGATGTAGCACAAATAACGTCAGTGCTGGCAGCCTTGGTCGCTCGGTGGGTAGAGCCAGCTGCTGGAACCAGAAATGTCAGAGTGCATGGGTTCAATTCCGAGTGGGGACTGTAATGTTAAGTCTGGGGGATGCATTTAGGGGTGCACTCGTAGTGCCGGCTCAATGGGAAGGCTTGTAGCACGAAGGGAATTTGACCAAAGTCAATATGCAGTGGCGACCCCTGACAGGAGCGTCTGAAAGAGGATCAACATCAACTGCACTGGCAGTGCTTATGGGATAAAGATTGATGGCTTTTTATTTGGATTTATTAACTTCGCTATCAGCATCAATGGCCATTTTAGTGACGGACACACAAGGGTACATTTAGACTAGTCATGTGTGTATGTGTGTATATATATATATATATATATATATATATATATATATATATATATATATATATATATATATATATATTATATATATATATATATATATATATATATACTTACTTAGATTGGGCCAATTTAGCGTAGTCAATAAACCTAATGCACTTCTTTGGACTGTGGGAGCAAACCAGAGTAACCGCTGTAAACCCATGCGGACAGAGGGAGAACATGCAAACTCCACAAAGAAAGAACCACTCCACCTGGGATCTAACCTTACTTGTTGTGAGGTGACAGTGCTACCCACCGAGCCACCGCACATATAGAATGATGTATGGCACTAGTACTGAGTATTGGGAAATGGCCAATCTATATCAGATCAGATTTAGCAGGATAACCTTCAGTATTGTTACTACGCTTGTAGATGCATGTTATTATTTAAAGGTATATGATGTTGGTCAGTTAGACTCATGGAATATGAACTCATCAGTATTGTGTCAAGTAAGAGGAAAATGGAGTCTGCACCCTAATTAAGCGTCTTGATCAGATTTTCTCAGCAATATCAGATCCAAAAGGAGTACTAGTTGCGAGTCAGAGTCTCCAGTTCAGTCTTACAATATAGCTTTGTGCAGCTGTACCGAAAATTTATTATAGAAACATGTTCAGTCTGAAGGACAGAAGCAAAACTACATGCATTAAACGTATTTAGAGGGAAGAGGCAACAGAACTTGGAATGGCTGGTTAGTCTGTGGCGTGTAATGAAATTTGTTGGCGTAAGAGATAATGCAGTCTTATTAGGTTTTAAAGTAATGTGATCTGCTAGTGTGCGAGTCTGAGATAAGTCTCGAGTCTGGCATTCGTGCTGAAGTTTATTCTCAAGTTTCTACCGTCCAAGTCCGTGGTGAGTCTCAAGAAAAAATTATATCTCGATATTTTGACGATAATGATAGTCAGACGGTATATATCGGGTCTAAAGTATTCAAAAGTTGTTGGAGCCTATCTCTTTCAAACGCCATGTACTTCGCGTTGACGGCGTTTATGTCTTGCCGTCTGTTGCTTTTACATTTACAGCATTTAGCAGACACCCTTATCCAGAGCGACTTACAATTGGTACAATCTTACAATCCGAGCAATTGTGGGTTAAGGGTCTTGCTCAAGGACCCAACAGTGGCAGCTTGGCAGAGGTGGGATTTGAACCCTGGACCTTCTGGGCCATTGTCCAGTACCTTACCCACTAGGCTACTATAGCTTTTCTTGTCATAGGCACTTTTTTTTTTTTTTTTTTTGCAGAATCATTCCGCCAAGGTTTGCTGAGTGTGTGTTTGCACTGGTATCTTGGCTGGTTTAAGCCTGTCATGGACAGCTGACTCCCAAAAGTTTGTCATTATCATCATATTCTGCCCGGTGGTTAATTGCAGATGGTGTGATAAGTCAGTTGTTGAGCTGTCTCAAAGGCGGCCGATTTCTGACATAGTTTGCAACATCCTGTATTTTGTCTCCTGGCGCAGTTTCTTGACTCCTTTTTAACAAACTGCACCAGCTTGATCTGTGATGCCAACACGCTGCATGCAGTCACCCTACCTAGCTACGTGACATAGTGAATGTGTTTTTGACTGTTTTGTGCAAAGCGAGTGAAAACTAAAAACAACAATTAAGGTATTCTCATAGATGATACACATCGCACACCCCTACTACCGACATTTGGAATACCGACCAGTGTGGATACGCCTAGTGTTATTTGAATATTGCTTGTTCACTGTAGGCATACAATCCTCTAATACAGACTAGAAGGGAGAAGATACCGGCCTGAAAAGCTGGGCTGCTATAGTCGTGTTTGACAATGTGAACACATGCAATGTTGACTGATGGCACAGACAGGACCGTCTTAAATATCTGATATTGGAATGAAAAAGTGAATCAGCATTAGAGTTGGCTTTTTCTGGTTTGTTCCAAGGATGTATGTTAATCCTCTGAAAACGTGATATTCAGTTAGAAAACACAGATCTGGCACAGCAGCCAAATCGTCTTAAATCATGTCACCATCACATCTGTGATAAGTTTGGTAACTTGGTAACAATCGAACACAACACGGATGTCAGTATCTGCCTTTACTCAGAGCCAGTATATCATTATTGCATTTAAAATGGAAAAATGGGATCTGGGTGCTAACTGGGGAGCTTTTTTCTCTGCAGGATCAGACTAAACTTCTGAGACTGCTTATTGTACTGAATGTAAACAGTTCAGGTCCTCTGGACTTCATGGCTAATGAATGTTACTGAAAGAGTTCTTGTTTCAGCATGTTTAGGTTAATTCTGTGCTGACCTTTACTTATCTGTTTGCAGGTTAGAAAAGTCTGGGTTAAATTTTGTGTGTATAAGAACTGTATAGTTTTGGTCCTGATGACACGGATTGTTTGTTAATTAGGCAACGAAAAACTGGTTCACCAGTAATCCACAGCACTGGCTGATCTAACATGCATCTAATCTGCAAGTCAGGCAAAATAGAAAAATAATGACAACTAGGTCCAATTCTTGAAGTTCACATTTTATTTATATACTCTTAAAACATCAGAAAACATGTACACAATATCTTCCATTGGATTTTTTTCAATGGTTTTACAGCATTCTCTGACCTGCAAACAGATCGAAATCATAAACGTAAAAAATAAAGAGAGATCGAAACGAAACAAAGCCAACCACCAAAATAAATACCATTTTGCTCTGCTTTTGATAAATGTCCATCAGTCAGTGTGGTCTACCAAGCAAAGTGTTTACATCTCAGTCCCCTGATCTCTGCTCAAGTGACTACTTGTGAAGACCAGGCTATCTTACAGTATAATCCTTTCTCAGGTGTGGAAATACAGTTGCTAATGCTAATGGGTATGCAAGTGAATTACAACTGTGGATACAGAAAGATACACATTTTCTGGTAAAAACCTCGACTTGCTTCATACGAACGTAAAACATTTGTTCTCCAATATTTAAGCCATTGTCCAAGTGAATACTGTATGTACAAACTGGTATTTTCAGCCCTATGATGGTGTGAAATGACATGAAATAAAGTTCAGGCACAACAAATAAAACTGGGTAAAATGCATTCCTCGGCCTGAAACACGGCCGAGAGACGACCGCTAAAATCAGAGCAATCGCTCAACTACAGAACCAACTACACATTCTAACACAATTATGGTTTAACAAATGTAGAACTGCTGTCTTGTGCTTTAGTGCTGCAGATTACAGCAAGACAGTATGAGCAATAACAGTCTTCTTTTAATGCAACTCCTACTACTGACAAATCCTGATGCTCCATTATAATAAAGTGTAAGCCTTAAAAGATGCTTGTGATTCCAAAACATGGCAGGGTTTTTTTTTTCTCCACAAGAACAAGAGGGTCTTGGCTGGGAAGTGTTAAAACTAAAACCAGACAGACGTGGAAGACACTGACAGATGGGAAAGGAAGAGGCTGAGACGGTGAAGAGAGGAGAGATGGGATGTCAGTGAGAGGATAAAGAAGTGAAGGGAGCAGATGGAGCAGTAAGGATAGGAATAACATGCTCAGTTCAGCTGGCTGCTCTGGCTAAGAGATGAGCAGGGTCACTTTTTGCTCCTCTCATTGGCACTTGAGATGACTTTGGCTTGTCTACACTGCCGTCACAACCTCAGCTAACCTTCCTGCAATGCCACAGCTGACCAAGAGCCACACCCAGTTCCTCAGACCAGAAGATCGAGATCCAGCATCGGATTAAGTCTGATTAGAAAGGAGGAGCAGCACCAATCAGGTCTCTTCGTCTACCTGAGTAAGAGACTCTGTACCCACCAGGGTCCTTTTCACATTTTACCGTCGCTCGTTCGCACAGGCCTTTCATACTTAAAACGTCTTCTACAGTCCATTCAAAGGTCTAGCCGGGTGCTTCTGTCTCACCAGAACACTAAAATTGTTGCCCCCTTTCCATCATAACCACTGGAACAATAGGATGTCCTAACCTGCCCAATATTCGAACGTCCCTGATTTGACTATCCCATTTCATCTGTCAAGTCAGACTAAATAAATATTTCAAATATTACGAATAATAAAAATAATACAAATTTCTACCACGGACAGATTCTTTCAGCATGACCGTTCATCAGTATGCGAGTGACATTTGACTTGATCCTCCTGGAATCGTGTAATAAAACAGGAATATACGTATGTGAAATCAAATGATTAAGATGTGGGATATGGGCTCATAAAACATAAAACCATACATGAAAACTCCAACTTCACATTACTCATGAAAACCATTCCCTAGAGTTATTATTATGTGGCATCATTAACTTTCAGCACCACTCGGCTCCCCAGGCCCCTTAAATTTCAGCCTTCTCCATCAAAACAAATAGTCCTGGTCGAACCTGTCTGACACTTTTCGGGTTTTTCTCCGCAAGGTGGTTGGGTACAGTAACGGGTGAAGACTTTCTTGAATGGAGGTACGGGACAAAAGCGGGTGGCAGCTCGGCCTACCTTTCAAAAGGCACACAGACTCACGTCTCAAACTGAGTTAGCAAGGCGCGAACCTCAGGCGTGAGCTGTTTGGCTGCCTTGGCAGCCTCAGTGATGGCTTTACGGTACAGGCCCTTTCTCTTCTTGTCAAAGCGAGACTGGAAGTTTTCTAGGAAGGGGGCAAGCTGAGTAATTGCCAGGAAGGAAGTGGTGGGCGACCCAAACCAGGAGACACGGGCCTCCTGCCTGACTAACAGCCCATTATCTTTGCGGCTCACTGTGATGGTTAGGATGCGAGCGGGCCACCATGGGAAGCCGAGGATTTTAGCCCACACGATGTCCCCTACACAAATGGTCCTGCCATCCAGAGCAACACACTTTGAGACATTTTTGGAAAAAACAGCAGCTTTGAGGGATTTACTGCGCTTTTTTTCCTGCTTGGAAGCAGCGGGAGAGGCGGAGGCAAAAGTGGAAGATGTGCCAGGGCCAGAGGTTGATCGAAAATCACCGGGAGGGGGGAAGTCAAGGGTTTCGGTTGAGCTACACTCAGAGTTTGATGACTTTAAGTCATCTGCGCTATCAATGCTGCACATGGAGGTGCTAGAGGAGTCGGGCTGGCTGGGGTTAAGGGTCATATAGACCACCAAGTTCCCAGCCTTGCTCCCGCGCATCTCCCGCCCTTCCTGTTCCTCTGCCTCAGGCTGGGGGCTGCTGTGGTCCGAAGCCGGATGGGGTTGTGGTTGGGGTTTGGGTCGCACCTGCTTTAAAGGGGGTTCCAGCACACTATCTGACCCCTGAGATTCTGCACTGGTAGTAACCTGGCCTGTGGGGCAGGGAGAGGAGAAAGAGGAGCGTGTGGCGGTGCAGCGAGGTGCGCCTAGCTTGGGCAGCGCTAAACGACCCCCTCCCGCCACTTTCTCCAAGCAGGGTGGCTTACATGAGGAAGAATCATTTTCTTCATTACGGTACCTTTGGGGCTTGATGCGCATCCTGGGTGGCAGCGGGTTAGACATGCCCGGTCCTCCGCTGATCTGCTGCAGCCGTCGGGTGAAGTGGACCTTCTGGTGAGCCTCCTGAAGAGCTGCGGCCCTCGTCATGGCCTTCGCGTTGGTGCTGCCGGTGACCGTCTCCCTCTGCCTCTTCTGAGCCTTGGCCATCTTCAGCACCTCGCGTGCCTTCGAGTGGTCCACGTTTTTGCTCTGCAGCACTTTCTTGGCACTGAGCTGGACTCTGCTGCTACTGTTGGAGAGCGCTGTTGCAGACACCCCTTTCATCACTCGGTTCCCTGCGGCTGCTCCCTTCACTTGGCTCTGGCCCAGATTGGACGAGGCTGAGGAAGAAGTGATCCGTATCGCTGCCGCTTGCTTCTTTGTCACATCTGCGCTGCGACTCCGGTCCTCCGAGCGCGTGTCATTACGAGGCCGCTTCCCAGCAGCCGGAGCTGTGCTGTCATTTCGTCGACGTTTCGCATCGTCGCTCCGGCAGTCTGAAATGGGGCCCCTTCGCGTTTCGCGCTTATCCCCTTGCACCACAGCCCCTTTACATTTATCACACAGCACTTGTCTCGGTCGGAGCTTGATGGCGTTCATAATGGAGGTGGGCTCCTCTCGGTACAGCCTGCGCTTTGGCCGTTTGATCTTGCGAGGTGGAGGCTGAGGTAACGACTGGTTGTAGGTGTCCCTGATAAACAGCGGAGGTGGATAAGGGGCCCCCTCCTGAAACAAAGGGGGTAGTTTTGAGGTCCATGGGTTGGGCTCGGGTTTAGGACTGGGTTTAGGACTAGGTTGGGCTTCTGAAGCGCCCTGCACAGGTTCCTTTGGAAGGACCTCTGGAGTTCCTGGAGCGTCACCCTTCTCAGTCTCTGACTGGAATGCTTCGGTCTTTAGCTGCATAGATTCTGGTTTGTCTTTGTATTCTCTCTTGGGAAACACAGTTATTGGAATACCATAGGGTCCAAACCTGAGGATAGAGAATGAAAACGAGTCAATAAACAAACAAAGCAGAACTTAAACATTTATACCCGTGTTCACAGAAATGTACAGGTTTTCAATATATGTGTAATCGCACTATGTTTCAGATGCATAAAATCTAATGAAGCTTTACAAGTCTTTGAAGGTTTAGGCTACATGGAAATTGTGCATCTTGGAGGGTGAGTGATTAATTAGATGCAATTCCCCAATGAAATAGCTCCAGTGTGGAAACAGGAATTGGTGAACATCAAATGGCCATGAATTATACATAACAGCTTAGGTTCAAGGTTTTAGAGGCAGGAATCAGAAGCTCTAGTTCTCTTTGAAGAGGCTCTAACAAACTGAAGTTAAGAAATGCTCTTGCACAGAAAATGCTAATGCTTCCAAGTTCAGCAGGAGACACTAACACTAACAGAGTATATGGAGTCAATAAAGACATCAATGAATCCATCCATTAATTTGCTATTTAATCTTATTTTTGCCCTTGTTTATCCTGGTCAGTCACGGGGATGGATGGGGCCAAGCCTATCCCATAAATCTTGGGGTAGATTCTAGCATGTAACGTGTAGGGGGCCCATCCATCATTGGGCTGTGTAGGGGATGGTCCCTTCACCCAGCCTTCCCCATCACAGCCATAGCATGATGCCCACTTTCAGGAATCTAACCAAAGCTAGTAAACTGCCAGTTCCACCAGTGGCTCACTACTGTTTCAGTATTGGTGTTGTGTATAGCCAGTTTGGATTCACAACATAAACAGAAGTGAGTGTCAAAACAGAAAAATATTTCGGAGCAGGATGATAGTAAGAATCATAAATACTGCTTCACTTAAATTAATTTAGGTCCATAACAGATTAAGACCAATAATGGTATTACCCTTGTAAAATTACTCCTCTCTTGCCCTGTGGCCATATGGCTTGTCACAGAAACCGACATGATTCTCTGAGCTTCCATTTGTAGTTTGTTTGCACTGTCATTCATAAGACAAGTTGATTCAGGATGGTTGTACGTATTTGCACAAACAGAGAATGGAAGCTGCAACAGTGACAGGCTTGATAATGAGTGATGAGATTGAAATAATCATAGAGAAAATGCCCTAAATTTGATTTAAAGATTATTTTCTTGTAAATAAAAATTTATTCCACTTTTTCTGGTCAAGGTCATGGGGCTCCACAGCTGATCCCTGAAAAATACAAGTGTGCAATGAACTGAGGCCACTGCTGCAGCGGTGGGGAATGATCCCCTGACCGACATTCCCTTCGACACTGGCAATCGTGCCTGCATATAAGGCTGGGCACCAGTGGGGATTCAAACCTGGGTCACCGCCGTGGTGGGTTGGTGTATTAGACCACCAAAATAACCAAGTTAAATCTAGGCAGCTTAATCTAAGCCTATTAACTAGGAGCCTAACAGTACACACCTCAAGGTTTGAGTCACCATTCAGTATTCTCACAGATCAATGACAGTACAAAAAGTTACTGAAATAAAAATGATTTCATAGCTGAAATCAAAAGCAAAGCACTGTATGAAACGGAGGACAAAAAGCAAGACCACCTCTAGAACCTACAAATAAAAAAATTGCTAAAACCTGAGGATGAGACATGAAAAGATTTGGGTTTGGTGAAAATAGGTGGGATATGTTTATTTACTCAGTGTTAATCTTCAGAAACTTAAGCCGTCCACTTTTTCCTTAGGTACTCAAAGTAAATTTTCACTGTGTTCTGCATAGACTTTTTCAAATCCTTATTAAAAAACAAAAACAAAGGAAAACAAGTTTAAGTTTTGACCCAGGCAGTGAAGAGCTGGTACAAGTACAGTGCATCATTAAAAAAAAGTACATTTTAAAATGATCGGTAATAAATAAAATGCTACAGATAAAAAGCCTGATCCAGTTTATGTGCACTACATGACCAAAAGTATACAGACACCACTTCTAATAAGCGTCTTCTGTTCACCGCTAACATGAATGTTTCCGCTACATATATTTTGCAGCTGCGAAATTATTGCCACTGCTGCTTCAGAACTTTGAGATGTCATGAAGTCGCAAAACTCTGTAGGGGGCTCTTAATTTTAAATGACAGATGGAGAGCGAAACGATAGTGGAGAGCGATTACTACAAAGGGAGAGGAAGAAGGGAGGGAGAGGAGAGAAAAGTAGCTCAATTATTCTTAAGTTTAGATAGATTTTACAGTTGAAAAGAACATGAAATGTAATGTAAAGCCCGTCGCACACTTATGCCAGGCACACTCACACGGGAACTTCTCACTTCTTCACTGCGCCACATTTTGACAGAACGACATTAATTAAAGCGATGACTGAGACCACAGACAGCCACAGCAGATCATGTGACTTAGAATGTACACAGAGAAAGGCAGACAGTCTCTGTGGGTAAAGATGGCATGTTTACAAACGGCTGTAAATAACACGGATTATTTTATTTCACTGCTGCAAAAAATCCTAGAGGAAACACTAATATGAAGCGCATAGGCATGGAATATCCACAGACGAACAATGGAAGCAGAATTGGGTTGTACTGAGAACCTCAGTGATTCTCAATATGACACATACATGGGTTTCCACCTCCAACGAGTCAGTTAATCAATTTTTGGCCATGCCATCCTAAAACAGAGCTCTGACCCAGATACAGTGGTGCTTGGAGGTTACACACATTTTCACACAAGTCCAGAAGTAGATAAAGAGAATCCTAATAAATGAGACAAATGTTTTATTTGGTCATTTATTCATTGAGGAACACAGTCTATTATTACATACCTGTGAATGGCAAAAGATGTGAGAACCTCTAAAGTTAGCAGTTAATTAGAAGGTCAATTCAGAGTCAGGATTTAAATCAATGAAATTTCAGGATTCCCATATTTTAATCAATGCGTATCTGGTGTGGGTGGGACGTCCTGCAGTATTTAAAGAACATGGATCTATCAAACTCTGAACGTTTGTTGAAGTGTATCATGGTACGAACAAAGGCGATTCTCAGGATCTCAGAAAAGAGTTGTTGATGCTCAACAAGCTGGTATAGGTTACTAAAAAATAAATAAATAAACAAATCACTAAAGAGTTTCTACTAATCCACAGTCAGACAGATGGAGGGAATTCAAGATCCTTCCCAGGAGTGGTCACAACAAATATCACTACAAGAGCAACAGTCTTCTAAGCAACTAAAGGCCTCTAATACTAGCTAATGTTAATGTTCATGCGAGCAACATCATGAGAACACTGAACAACAGTAGCGTCCAAGCGACAATGGAAAAAGCCACTCCTGTCCAAAATGAATATTGCAACCCACTTGCGTTTGCTAAAGGTCACATGTACAAGACAAAAATCTATTGGAAAGACCTTTTCTGGGTGGATGGGTCCAAAATAGAACTTTGGTTTAAATGAGAAGCATTGTGTCTACAGACAGGAAAACACTGCATTCCAGCATTAGAACCGTATCCCATCTGTGAAACGTGGTGGTGGTAGTACTATTATTTCGCTGCAGGTAGGCCAGGGCGGCTTGGAATGAATTCTGAATTATACCAGTAATTTCTAAGGCAAAACAAAACCTCTGTCTGTAAACTGAATCTCGAGCAGTTCTCGGGATGTAGCAGAGCGAACATGCACTATAAGTTTCTTGGCATTACAATGTTCAATGGGGAATCAACAACATTTAAATGCACAAAAGCACAAATTTTAAACAGAGTAGAAACAGAACTGAGCTTTGGCCTGCAACTAACAGGGAACTGCTACTCAAGAGCGGGAACTGTTTGCATATCCCAACATTCACAGTCCCAGTGTAGTCATTTCTGCAGGTCCCTGGTAACATTTATCCAGACGTGTGCTTTCCAATAGAAGCTCATGCACTTAAACAACAAGCAGCTGTTTGTTAAGCTTCTTGTTTAAATGCTGTACCGCACTGTTACATAACCACTATACATAATGATATGCGAGTGCCTTTAACCTGCTTTTGGCTAAATGTAGCAGGCAAGTTATATAAAAGCTGACTCTAAATACCTGGGTTCACTCCAACAGAGTATGGAGCCACTAAGTAATAGATAAATGGAGTCCATTATAAAGGTTTGACTTAAAAATGTGGCCGCCAGGGTTGGGCAGTGGTCTAACAATTGCCAGCCACCCCTTTGACTGTTTGAGAGGTTCGAATCCCAGGAGCGCCCTTCGGTACGACTGGCTGTGTCTGAAGAAGGGCAGGTCAGATGGTGAGTGCTCCTATAGTAACCCCCTGTTGACCCTCAACAGAACTGCTTGACTAAATTGAGCCCAAGATGTTTAAAACTACAACAGGTTAAAGAACAAGGCTGCCATTAAATGTATCTGCATAACCTAGCACCCTGGACTAATCTCAAGTATCAACAACCAGGACTGTCCTATATATGCCTCCATGCTCATGGGACGGTGCTGTCATGTTGTTGAACATCACACAATTACCCAGAATCACCCAGGGTCTGGACAAATTCTTTTCAAACACAAACGGATCCATAAACAAGCCGGATGCACAGATGTGACGACTCAATGACTCTAACTGATGTTAACTGTAACCTTCAACCCATCTGAAAGAGCCTATATTGGAAGGAGGTACTGGGCTTGGCGTGAAGGGTGATAAATGTTCCTGTTCCTATGAAATTTCTGCTACAGTATACTCTACTGCCATACAAGAGACCTATTTAATACCAACATAACTGATTCAGCTTACACCACCATTTGGATATAATCATACATCACAACACCACACCTCAGTAGTTTATACAATAAAGACATTACCACAACCTGTTAAACTACATCAGCGACCATGTAGGCCTTACCCTTGATTCAGAATGCAGACTCAGAGAGAGGCCATAAAATGAAAACTCAGGGAAATTTTAAAGGATGACTTTTCTGTTAATAAATCAGCAGAACTGAGACAAGTTGGCACCATATTACAGGTCTGAGCCATTTAACATCTGCATTACGTTCTGTGAAACAGGATTCTAACCAAAAAGATTAAATAGTATAGATTAAATATAGTACAATACAATATAGTATAGATTAAGCACACAATTTTATTATAGACAATAATAATAAAACCACAGTACTGTACAATACAGTAATTCTTGTATCTTTTACAACAGTGTTTCCCAACCAGTGTGCCGTGAAAATTCATCGGGTGTACTCAAGCTGCTCCCGTCATCAGCTCCAGCCCCATCATACCCGGGCCACTTAATGCCGATGTGCACATTTCCCATTCTATTTCAACCATGACTCCATGACTTTAATTTCGTTCTTAGATTTATCATCTACGCCGCCCAAGGAAGTTGGGTCCCTTTTTGAGTCTTTGTCCTCCCAAGGTTTCTTCCTCATAACACTTAGGGAGTTTTTCCTTGCCACTGTCGCCCTAGGCTTGCTCAATTTGGGATTGGACGTAGATATTAGGAAATAATCTAAACTTGTGAAGTTGCTTTGATACAATGCTCCATTGTAAAAAGTGCTATATAAATAGATCTGACTTGACTTAACTGTGGAAGATCACCCAGTTTCACTTGATTGGCACTCAAAGCCAGCAGCGTGTAGGGAAAGCCAGAACAACTACATTATCTTCCATTACTGGGCAGTAAGATATCAGCTTCATGTTCAACTAAACAGGCCCAGGTTTCACACTGAGTAAGTAAATTGAGACTACATTTTCATTACATTTCAATAAATATACTTGTTGTGACATTTGTTTGGTGGTGTGCCTTGTGATTTTTCTAATGTGCCATGGCTCAAAAAGGTTGGGAAACACTTCATACATACTAAAACAAAAAAGAAAGCATAACGATACAATGTTGTTTCTGTCTTTCAAGACTGCTATTTTCTTTTCTACTACTTTTCTGTCATTCAGACGCGAATTAGATATATAGAAGGCAGATTTTAATGTCCTGTTATAATTCTTAAGACCACTGTGTGGTTAAAGTAAATGGACATCAATCGGGTAGACGTTAAACAGCGCATACCTGTAGTTAAGATGATCAACTGTGTTGTTGGTGAGTCTAGCCGATTAGCCTTGATAAAAATTTGGCCTTGATAAACTCAACAATTATCATATGCTGTCACAGCACAAATTACCGCAGTGTGTCAGAATGGAAAATGTAGGAATTCTATGTGTCTATATTTCTATATATGACCCTCACTGGTGAAGCTGGAATTATGAGTATGCCAAGTTCAAGTGCTTTGAAATGTAAAACAGCAGATGCAATGGATACCAAAATGCTAACTGATATGGACAGAACGATAAAAAGAGCATTGTTCTCGATCAGGTTCTGTGCACATAGATTCAAATTATGTACTCAAGCAACAGCTAACAGCTGTACTGTTAAAAATAAAGAATTATGTACCACCCATTACTGAACCTGTCCATTTCTCGGCCAGGTTGAAATCTTGGTCACCCCAACCTGGGTATCAAAATTGTCTCTAAATTTCCGACTCAATTACGAACTGAAGGGGGCGTTCATGTGCAACTTAGAAATCATATTTACCGATGACATGTGAAGGCAGCATTCGTATCAGAATCGGTGCATCTCAACAGCTCTAAATATAATAACTGTTGTTGCAGATTGTTAATGATTTAATTTCATTTTAAGACTAAGGTAAGATTCATAGCTCCCTATGACTTGAAAAGGTTTAGCAGGTATATAACTGCCATAAATATTACTTAAGTAGCAGACAGTGGTGCTTGAAAGTTTGTGAACCCTCTAGAATTTTCTCTATTTCTGCATAAATATGACCTAAAACCTCATCAGATTTTCACACAAGTCCTAAAGTAAATAAAGAGAACCCAGTTAAACAAATGAGACAAACCTATTATACTTGGTCATTTATTTATTGAGGAAAATGATCCAATATTACATATTAGTGAGTGGCAAAAGTATGTGAACCTCTAGGATTAGCAGTTAATTTGAAGGTGAATTATAGTCTGGTGTTTTTTCGATCAATGGGATGACAATCAGGTGTGAGTGGGCACCCCATTTTATTTAAAGAACAGGGATCTATCAAAGTCTGCTCTTCACAATACGTTTGTGGAAGTGTATCATGGCATGAACAAAGGAGATTTCTGAGGACCTCAGAAAAAGAGCTGTTGATACTCATCAACCTGGAAAAAGGTTACAAAACCATCTCTAAAGAGTTTGGACTCCACCAATCCAGTCAGACAGATTGTGTACAAATGGAGGAAATTCAAGACCATGTTACCCTCCCCAGGAGTGGTCGACCAACAAAGATCACTCCAAGAGCAAGGCATGTAATAGTTGGCGAGGTCACAAAAGGAGGCTCACTTCTAAGCAACTTAATTCCCTCTCTCACACTGGCTAATGTTTCATGTTCATGAGTCCATCATCAGAAGAACACTGAACAACAATGGCATGCATGGCAGGGCTGCAAGGAGAAAGCCACTGCTCTCCAAAAAGAACATTGCTTGCTCAACTGCAGTTTGCTAAAGATCACATGGACAAGCCAGAAGGGGCTATTGGAAGAATGTTTTGTGGAGGGAAGAGACCAAACGAAAGAAGTTTTTGGTTAAAAAGAAAGCGTTATGTTTTGGAGAAAGGAAAAACGCGGCATTCCAGCATAAGAACCTTATCCCATCTGTGAAACATGGTGGTGCAGTATCATGGTTTTTGCCAGGACGGCTTGCCATCATTGATGGAACAAAGAATTCTGAATTACATCAGAGAATTCTAAAGGAAAAATGTCAGGACATCTGTCCCTGAACTGAATCTCAAGAGAAGGTGGGTCATGCAGCAGGACAATGACCCTAAGCACCACAAGTCGTTTCCACCAAAGAATGGTTAAAGAAGAATAAAGTTTAATGTTTGGAATGGCCAAGTCAAAGTCCCTGACCTTAATCCAATCGAAATGTTGTGGAAGGACCTGAAGCAAGCAGCTAATGTGAGAGAAAACTCACCAACATCCCAGAGCTGAAGCTGTTCTGTATGGAGGAATGGGCTACAATTCCTCCAAGCCGGTGTGCAGGAATTGTGTCAAAATCTACGGGATTTTTTTAGTTGCAGTTCATTGTTGCACCCAGGGGGGGTCACCACCAGATACTGAAAGTAAAGATTAACAGACTTTTTGCCCCACTCACTAATATGTATATTATATAATTTTCCTCAAAAATTACATGTCCAAGGTATAATACTTTTTGTCTCATTTGTTTATCTATCGGGTTTCTCTGTTACCCATGTTTTTAGGATTGTGTGATGAAAATCTGCTTTGATTTTTTTAAGGTCATTCTATTGCAGAAGATGAAAGAGAAAATTCTAAAGGGTTCTTTCAGGTGTCACAATTTTTTTTTTTTGCCAAGAAGACAGGTGAAATGGAAAAGTTTGTAGTCTGCTTTAAGGTTTAAAGTGCTTAAATTGTGATACGGTGTTACTTCAAGTGGACCCCTTCCCTTTGGTTGTGCGCAGCCATTGAGACATGTTTATTTATGTTTATATTCCATCGTGTCCCTCTATATTTTGGTTGTAGTGTGTTATTGTTCATGTGAGCTTGTTCTGTACAACAGAATAATAAATCCATCAGTAATTGAAGCTTTCTTGTGAAAACCCCCTTGACATTTACATTACAGTAGCATGTGACTACAGTAATCTCCAGTCAGTAACCTGTTTCACAAAACATAATGCGGTCATTCAATGGTGCATCCCTAACTGTTTTAACTATATAAAGCAGTTTTACCCTACATTTCCTTGTCAGGGCCACAAGGGCTCCAGTCCCAGCCAGAAGGCACTATGGAGACCAACCCAGGTGCCTGTGGTGGTGGCATTAAATACAAGACTGTGCCACCCAAGTGTCACTGAGTATTTTGATACAGCTAACCAGACATGTGACAAACTAATAGCCATGTACGATGCAGTGATCTAAGGTGTTTTTTTTGATAGGACACAAAATTACCACCTATGCAAACAGTAACTGAACCTGCAGTCAACAAATAGAATACCACAGAATACCAAAGGTGTGATGGAGTGGTTTAAGAAGTTCAAGATCCCTTATCAACAAGCTATTCCAATCCCCTAACCCACCAGCTTAGTCACTAAGCCTCTACACTGAATGGGGATCTGGTAAATATTGGAACTAAAAAGTATTCCAAATGGCTTCTTACCACAGATGCTCTGAAATCTCTGGCACCAAGAAAACTGACATTTTCACTAAAAAAAAAGATGAATGTAAGGCTGTGCCAGAGAGCATGAACACAAAAAGCAATCAAAAGGCACTTTAGCGCTGGAGAGACTTCTTCATAGTTCTTAGAACTGTGCCCCCTTGGTCATGTTTGCACCGCAGGAACTGGAAAAGACTGTAGTTCTTAGAACGGTGTGTATGAGAACTTTCTTTTTTTTAGCTCCTGCTTCAAGGTAGGGTCTTTTCTCAGTGTATACTAACCCAGAGTGATGCAAGTATGTAGTGATTGGTCCAGACTCAGGCGCCTGTGTTTTAAAGACAATGTAGCTGCAAAAACAACAAATCTTGTTTTTCTTTAGGGAAAAAAAGAAAAGAAAAAAACAACAACACACAAATGGACTGACAGCAAGTCCAGGCTTTACTGAGGCTATTTGCGATGAAGCAAAAGCAAAATAAGTCTAAGTAAAATTCGGAGGCTTGCGCCACACAGCGTTCCTGCTCGGGGTGCAAATGCAAACCAAAAAAGCCCATGAACTAATGCAGTTCTTGCGGGAGCTCTGCGGAAGGAAGTTCCTCTCAATTTAGTCCCAAGAATCACTTGGTGCGAAAGCGCCTAAACAAAGCTCAGGGGACAAAGACGAACACGGTGCACAAAGAAACCCTGAAAGTGTGTGGCCTCTCCCCGACCGCTACAGACGTTTTTGCCCCACATTTTAACCCTTATCTGGCCAGGGTCACAGGCTCTGGTGCCTATCCTCAAGAAGACATGGCGCAGGTGTAAGTGCACTGGATGGGACAACCACCATTTGTGGTTAGTAGTTGCAGCACTGGTGGATGACCCACCAGTGGTGCGACCTAGACATCAAACTTTAGTATTAAATAATCTAATTATTCATTTTCTCGAGTATATACTGTGTTTCAGAGTCTCCACAAAGTGTTCTTCTGCCGTTTTGCTGCCTTTAATTCCTTGGCGCATTTAATTCAGGTTAAGGTTGCCAGATCCAGCGAGAAACGCTCTCACTATTAGCTGAGCCACCTGAGCAGCCTAAGAGAGGGAAGTTAAGGAAGTGAAACCAAGTGAGTGGAATTAATACACTGGCGACTTGAATCATTGGTTAGATGACTCATGTGAGGTATCAATAAAAATATACTTAAATAAGATAGTTCACAAACATCTCAGTTTAGAGCTCGTTCAAAATTTTAGTTTCCGCTAACAACTTATTTCTATAAATTACTACTACTTACCTCTACACCATCTACACCCTCCACTCAGTTAGTAACAAATTTTGTTCAGTAGTTACTTATGGGGTAATTATTATAACGCAATGACTCGATATTGCATTCACAGGAGTTTTGAAATAAGGTGGACAAAGGTATTGGGACGCATCTCTTACTCACTGAACTCAAGGGTTTCATTCAACCCCATTGACAGAAGAATATATAATGCAGCACCTAGCCATGCAGTCTGCCTTTCCAAACATTTGTGCAAGAATGGCTCGTTCGAATTATACTCTTATTCACAGATTACTTCTGTTTCTCCACTTCTATTCACGACTGTTTGATTATTTTATTACACATGTTTTATTTCTATTTCTACAGTAATTACTGACTTTAAATACTCCTGCTTTATTTTCTGTATTTGAACTGCTGCAGTCACCTGATTTTCCCTATGAGATTAAGAAAGTGACCCATCTCTCTCTCTCTCTCTAAGGAGCTCAGTGAATTTGAGCGTGGTACTGTAATAAGATGCCACTGTTGCAACAAGGCAGTTTGGGAAATTTCTTTCCTCCTATATATTCCATGCTCAACCATGAGTGGTATTATTGAAAATTGGAAGCTTGAGCAACTCAGCCCCAAAGTGGCAGACCACAAAGTTACAGAGAGGGGTCACCGAGTGCCCAGGCGCCAGCGCTCTGCTGACTCAATAATAGCAGATTTCCAAACCTCCTCTGGCATTAACATCAGCACAGGAAATGTGCTAGGAGCTTCATGGCATGGGCTTCCATGGCCGATCAGCTGCACGCACGCCTTACATCACCAAGCATAAGGCCAAGCTTCGGATGTAGTGGTACAAAGCATACTGTCACTAGACTTTGGAGCAGTGTAAACGTGTTCTGTGGCGTGACGAACCACTTCTCTATCTGGTAGTCTAATGGATAAGTCTAGGTCTGGCGAATGCCAGGAGAACATTACCTGTGCGACTGCATTGTGCCAACTGTAATGTTTGTTGGAGGAGGGATAATGCCACGGGGTTGCTTTCCAGGGGTTGGCCTAGATCTGGTGAAGGGAAACCTTAATGCTGGAGAATACCAACTGTACACTCCCAAATTTGTGGGAACATTTGGGGAACATATTCTGTTCCAGCATGACTGCACCTCGGTGCACAAAGAGTTCATAAAGGTATGGTTGGGTGAGTTTGGTGTGGACAAAATTGACAAGCCCACACAGCCTTAACCTCAACCCCATCAAAAAGGAGCCAGACCCTCTCATCAAACCTGTGGCTGTGTCAAGAATGCTTCTCTGGGTGAATGGGCAAAAATCCCCACAGACACAGTCCAAAATCTAATGGAAAGCCTTCCTAGAGGAATTGGGGGATGCTCCTATATTTACATTTACAGCATTTAGCAGACGCCCTTATCCAGAGCGACTTACAATTGGTACAATCTTACAATCCAAGCAATTGTAGGTTAAAGGCCTTGCTCAAGGACCCAACAGTGGCAGCTTGGCAGAGGTGGGATTGAACCCTGAACCTTCTGGTCTATAGTCCAGTACCTTACCCACTAGGCTACCACAGTGTATGAAGCATAATGATGGTGTAGCTGTACTGGAGTACTACATCTCGCCATGTGAATGAACATACTCCAGTGTTAAAGTGCACTGTAACAGAAAGCTGAATACATTATACTCTTTGCACCTTGTCACTACAAAACATGCTAGAACCCTAATCAGATTTCCGTATCGATCATAGAGTGAATTGGTACTGATGTACTTAACAGGCAGGTAACAGTGTGAAGGGTATGAATGTACTGTCATATTATTCTGTACACTAGAGACATGGTGCAGTGTGTCTTTTCTAACTGTGATAGACTTTTCGATACTGAGCATAACTGAGGTGCATTGGTACTAATACTACACAATCAGGTGCCATGTGAGAGGGAGCGACGCTCCATTCAGGTAAACAAAGCATTTGAGAGAGCATCTCGGGTCTGCACAGGTTCAGCTGAAACACACCACGTATTTGTTTACCTCTTAGAAAGGTCCATAAGCACACCGGAGAAGATCTTCTCCCCTAAACGAAACGACACCACCAAGGCATCGTCGATGATATGATCTAGAGAGACTCGGACCTCCGTGCCGGGTACGAGCCCGTGGATCGGCTGCATCTTGTGCTCGTGCTCGGGGACCTGCGAGTCTCTCGGTTCCGTTGTCAGACTGGAGCCATGCTGGAGACACGCATCCTCCGGTTCAGAGATCAACGGCTCGGTCGAGTCCTTGCTCGAGACGGTACAAGAGTCACTCGTGCAACTTTGCGCAACCGATTCTCCCAGTGAAATTTCCTCCAGAGTGCATTCAGGAATATCTGAGGACTCGTGGAAAGCTTCCTCTGTGGGGTTACAATCAGAACCCGGCGCATCAGGTAAAGTTTCGGGTTCTGAGCTCGATCCTACCGGATCCCGCTCCAGATCAGCGGGATGAATCGATTCAGGATTAGCACGGCCTTCGGGGGTCGGTTCGGTCGCATTAGCGAGGGACAACCCGGGCTCGGTCGTATGAAGGGACCGTGCGGGCACAGAATGCAGGAGCACGGCGGCGGGAGCAGGAGCGTCTGAGCCGGTGCTGGGCGGAGAAACGCAGGCGCTGGAGCGGGATTCATGCGTGCTGACCTCGTTTGGAGAAAACGGTTCCTTCAGACGTTCCTCCGCATCACAGCCGTTTGCATGCGAACAGTCCGTGAGCATGTGATCCAGGATTGGGTCCGTGTGTCCATCCTGTGCACGCGTACTCACGGCGTTTTCCGCGGGTCGGACCTCCGGCCTTCTCATCTGCACTCGGATCTGGCTGCGTTCCTCAGCTGCATCCACGCTCCCCGCCCGGTCGCACACATCCATTTCTGGAGCGGAGTGAGGCTCTAACCCGGCCGCATGCTCACCGGGCTCCGTGTCGTACTCGAGCCCGTCTCCCGCTGTGGTTGTTGATGCAGTAGCAGCAGCAGCAGCTCCTGGCTCCGCAGCCACGGCCGCCATTTTCTTTCCGCTTTGCATCTACTACTTGGCCCTCTCCTCCTGATAAGACGAGGCCCCGCCCTTCACAGAACTAAATGCACTCGCGATTGGCTGAAAGGGCCAAGCCTAATTTCGATTGGCTCGTTTTGCTGCCGTTCAAAATGCTATCCTGGAAACGCGACTGCGATTGGTTTTAAAATTGTCAGTAACACTTTTCCAAAAAATATAAATGAATACAAGTTTGGCGCCACAAGGGGCGATGTTGAGTTTGTGTGTGCAATGCAAGACAAAAAAGATACCCTTTAGGTTACTTGTGTATCTTCACAGATTGCTCATAAAATGTATGCTAATTAGCATACTACAACCTTATTAGACTATTCTGTTGTTTGTTACTCAGTTAAAAAGACCAGTATATGTTGTGTTTTGTATGCTGATTTGACAGGATATAGACTATGCTGGTCACAAGGTTATTTTTTATTTATTAGTTTAATTTAACGTTGCATCAGCACCAACTTCGGTGATGAACCCTGAATTCTCCCCTTAAGAAAGGCCCACCAGTAGCATGAAAATTAACCATGGTTTAGTAAAAGTAACATAGTAAAACCATGGTGGATTCATCTTATAAACATAGTTACCATAAGATACCTTATCTCATACCTTATACCATAAGGTATCTTATATTAGCTGTGTGTATACTATGAATCTGCCATGGTTTTACTATGGTACTTTGGTAAAACCATGGTAGAAATACCATATTAACATTCATGGTTTTCTTTTCACCAAAAACCATGGTTCATTTATATAAGGTAATGACTTGAACCCTAGAACCTCTGATCCATACTCCAGTACCTTAACCACAGAGCCACCACACTCTTGTTATATTCGACGCTTCAACAGTTCAGTGGACCAGATATGGACGATGGACCAGAAGGTAAAGGTTTTGAAATCCCATCTTTACTAAGTGCTACTGTTGAGTCCTTGAGCAAGGCCCTTAACCCACAATTGCTTGGATTATTAGAGTATCAAAGTTGTAAGTTGCTTTTGGAGAAGGGCGTACGGTAAATGACTAAAGTAGATGTCACATCTTGTATCTTAGAATGGAGTTAAATTTTTCTATAAGCAGCACCAGAGATAGAATTTGGAGTGAGCTCATCCTGAGAGATAAGCAGATAAGATTTATGTTTTAAGACCTATATGTCATGCATAAAACCTAGGAGATGGGCAACTGAGGTAAAATCTTATAACTCACTGGGGAAATCATAGTAACATTATAGCCCAACATCTTATTACATTCAAACTCTCCATTCACCTGATCAGATCCTGGCCAGAATCTGTCCTGCCATAATCAGTTTTGAGATCAGTTGGCTATTTCGCCAAAAGAGTATGCCACTGGTGACAGTGTGTCAGCAGTCACCTATGTGTGTTTGTAAGGGAGGGAGAGAGAGAAAGTACAGTGAGTGCAGGAGAACAAGGCTTAAGATTTGCATTTATTTGTACTTTTGAACCTCTACTGGATCATGTTCAGTGATGGTCCAGTATCCATGTTCTACTTTTTAGTACTGTAATACTTAATAATGTTCTATACCACTGTTTCTCAATCTTATTGCCTTGAAAATACTTATTCCAGCCCGTGCATCATGTAGAATTAGAATTAGAATAGAATTAGGCTATATTTGAACCATTTCTTTTACCTCTTAACTTTCCATCCATGTTAATGTATCTAAAGAGTTTACAGTTGCATTTAGTCACTTCGTATATCATCTTATCCAGAACAACATACAACTGATGATTTCTTACAAGGCACAATCCTACCAGCTATGGCATTACTCGGACTTGTACGCTGGACCTTCTGGTCAATAGTCTAGTACCTTAACTGCTGCATCACCACAATCTTATAATTACATTTGCTTGATTACCTTGATTCAGCAAAACTGTTTCATCGGTCTTTACATATTTCTATGTTATTTGTACAACTAAGAACAATAAAAGTCAATCAACTGTGTTTTGAGTAAAAAACAATATATGCAGGACACATTGGATAAATTCCTTCCATGTTTTCAATCAGAAGAGCTCTGTTCCTTCATATCAACGTACAACTTAACAGTGTTCACCATTACAAAAAATTAACCACTGAAATACAGTGGTGCTTGAAAATTTGTGAAGTCCTGACCTTAATCCAATAGAATAGTTGTGGAAGGACCTGGCATGAGCAGTTCATGTGAGGAAACCCACCAACATATTAGAGTTGAAGCTGGTCTGTACAGAGGAATTTGCTAAGACTCCTCAATGCTGATGTACAGGACTGATCAACAAGTACTGGAAAGTTTAGTTGCAGTTATATCTGCACAAGGGGGTCACACCAGAAATATTGAAAGCAAAGGTTCACATACTTTTTCCTAACTCCCAGCTAAGGAATATTGAATAATTTCCCTCATTAAATAAATGACCAGGGAAAGCTGATGTTCAACTGGGTTCTCTTTATCTACTTTTAGAAAAATCCGATGATGTTTTATGTCGTATTTATGTAGTATAGAATATTCTAAAGGGTTCACAAAAGGTTCAAACCCCACTGTATAATTACATGGCGTGAGCAGCAGGTTTCATAATGGAGCTTTTGTTGTCAAACAATTAAATACATTCTGAATGAATGGTTTATGTTTTACTGTAGTCTGCATTCATTAAACCAATGAAGAACATAGGTTAAACAGCCATATTGTAATCAAGTCACAATTATGATCACTGGTGATATGAGTTTGTCAGGGGTCAATGACTTGCTGGTCAAAACTGAAATGGCATTTTAAATATTAACCCATATTTGGAAATGGTTAAATGTATACACTTTAGGTATTTGAATGTAATTTAGGCAGGACAAGAATGAAATTACTGGAATTACAAGTGAGGCCAATTACAAGACGTAGTAGAAGTATTACTAGTAGATGTTGTAGTAGTGTAGGAGTAGCAGTAGCAATAGTTACAGTAGTTATGAGAATATGAATATGTAGTAATAGTGTTAGCAATGGTAGTAGTAGGAGTAGAATGATTATAATTGGTAGTATTGGTAGTGTCATCATTATTATTAAAGGTAGGACTAATAGCATTATTATTATTAATATTATGAGTGGTAGTGGTAATATAGTAGTAATAGTATTATTATTATTATTAGTAGTAGTAGTAGTAGTAGTAGTAGTAGTAGTAGTAGTAGATGTAGCTGCAGCAGTAATAGGAATAGTAGTATTAGGGTAAAAATCAGATAATACATTCTTTCATTCGTTCATTTGAAAAAGCTGCTTAATCCAATTCAGGGTCAAGGGGAGCCAGGACAAGGGTGCCAATTCATCACATACACATACACACTCACTCACACAGAGACACTTTAGAGACACAAAATGACCAATTCAGTGGCTATGGTCGGATGGATGGACATTGGAGTACCCAGAGAAAACCCACGCAGCAATGGGGAGAACACACAAACTCCAAATAGGCATCGACTAAGCTGGCAATCAAAGCAAGGATATCTGATTATTATTATTATTATTATTATTATTATTATTATTATTATTATTATTATTGTTATTATAGATCAGTTTACAGCTTTTGACTTTAAGATGGGAATCTAATAATACACATCAATATACATTCAGCAGAAACTGTACTCTGAATTTTGAATTTCAATTTGTGTCTCAGCAAGAGATCCAGGCAGCAGTCATCTGACTGAACTGAGCAGTGCTACTGGAGTTTTAAAACATCCCAATGTCACAGTTCCACCAGCCAAAAATGTCTACCCACTAGCAACTTACTTAAAGAATAAACACAATATGATTTGAAAATCATAAAACATATAATATACACGTTTTAAAAATATTATGTATATAATATATATACATAAAATATCAATATTAAATTAAATCACTCTTGAAGTGATCGAGCTAGTTTGCTTATGTCTAGATCCAGCTGTGATGTTGCTCGATGGACTGTAAAAGTATTTATAAGACACTGATCTGTATTAGACTATGAATCATATAAATCATGCCAAACTGATTCGTTCTGTTTTTTAATATGTGTGAATTACATAACCAAGGTGAAATTCAGTGCTTCATCGTATCCTAAAATGCACCATGTTCAAGATTGTTCTGGGAATTTAATCCTTAGTGAAAACAGCTTACTGTCTGTCTGCATGCAAGGTCAATGCACTTACTCTTCTGTGCTGCCAAGTTCTGTGCTGCTTTATCACTGCTAGCAGCTGCAGTCTGTCTATTCAGCAGCAAGGGTGTATGACAGTAAAAGTGTTAGCACTGATGGATATGTAGGAAAGGATGTGGAGAAAATAAGAACTAATCACAAAGGCCAACGTTACAATAATGAAATATTGCTCAAGCTAATTTTTCACATGCCTATGATTTAGCTTGAGCACTTTTGTCATGATTAATGCTGAATAATTTGTTTTAGTAAAAATGTAATAAGCAACATTGTTGGGTCTAAGACAAGCTAGTGTAACACTGATGTTAGGGTTTTGAGACTCTGGTGTTTGCAGAGACATCGTATGTTACCACTCTCCAGCCTTACGTAATATCGCTAAACTTAGAAATATCCTCTCTTTTAATGATGCAGAGAAACTTGTTCATGCGTTTATAACCTCAAGGTTGGATTACTGTAACGCCTTACTTACTGAATGCTCTAGTAAATCTATAAATAAACTTCAGTTAGTTCAGAATGCAGCTGCCCGAGTGTTAACTCGAACTAGAAAATTTGATCATATCACTTCTGTTCTATCATCACTGTACTGGTTACCAGTCAAATTCCGCATTGATTACAAAATACTTCTTATAACATATAAAGGTCTACATGGCCTGGCAACACATTATCTGCTTCGTTCGCAGGGTACAGGACTTCTTTTAGTTCCCAGAATTAAAAAAGTCACAGCAGGGGGAAAGGCTTTCTCATACATGGCCCCTCAACTATGGAATAAACTTCCCACTTTCGTTCGAGACTCAGACACTCTCCAAAGTTTTAAGTCTAGGCTAAAGACATACCTATTTACACAGGCTTTAGACTAGATTTAGACCAGGATGCATAGCTTGGGTCACTGGGGCCGGAGTCTGGAGTTATGTCTGGCCTGCCTGCCTTGTCCGTTAGCTGCCTTGTCGAGTGGCTGAACTGGGCTTCAGTCCTCGTGATCTTGACTCGTGCATCCTTGCCTTAGAATAAGGGCAGAGCTGGGGGTTCATAGTCAAAGAGTCTTATGGTGATCAGAGACATTGGGTTGCTGTCTTCTGCCTCCCGTGGGGTTGCCAATGTCTCTTGTGATCCCTCTTGGCTGTGTTTCCTATCAGTTCTCCTCTTTCTAGCTATGCTGCTATAGCTAATGCTGCCAGGGTCTCATGCTACACATGGAAGCTCAGTTTAACTATACTATCACTCCACAGTGCTTTGGGTGGCTCTTTAGCACAGAGCTAACAGTAGCATGACAGGCAGAAATGAGAACACATTCAATGAATCAACTAGAGTATACAGATTTCCTCTCATTTCTTGCCAACTAGATAGTTTACCATTGTTGGTGCTGTGAAACTGCAGCATAAATACAATCAAACTGTAAAATCTAATTAGCAAATACATGTAAAAATAATTTAATGATCAAAATCCGGCAAAAACTATGTTAGTCATCATTACTGCAAAACAAATTTACACAGCTCCTAATGTAGGTCAAATTCTAAATGTCTTTATATTCACTACACCTGTGTACCACATACAGCATAATGGGTTTTATAAACTAGGTTACAGTGGCACTTTAAAGTTTGCGAACCCTTTAGAATTTTCTAGATTTCTGCATAAATATGACCTAAGACATCATCAGAGTTTCACACTAGTCCTGAAAGATGATGAGAATCCAGTTAAACAAATGAGACAAAAATATTATACTTGTTCATTCATTTATTTAATTATTTATTAAGGGTAATTAACCAATTACATATATGTGAGTGGCAAAAGTATGTGAACCTCTAGGATTAGAAGTTCATTTGAATCAGGTGTGAGTAGGGACCCTGTTTTATTTAAAGGACATGGATTTGTCAAAGTCTGCTCTTTACAACACAATCCGTTTGTGGAAGTATATAGTGGCAGGAAGAAAGGATACCTTGAAGACCTCAGAATAAGAGTTGTTGATGCTTTTCAGACTGGAAAAGGTTAAAAAACATTTGTATTGAGTTGGGCTCCACCAATCCAGATTATGTACAAATGGAGGAAATTCAAAATCATTGTTACCATCCACAGGAGTGGTCGACCAAGAAAGATAACTCCACAAGCAGTAATATCAAAAGGAAACTTCTAGGCAACTTCTAAGGCCTCTCTCACAATGGCTTATGTTAATGTTCATCACCATCAGTAGAACACTGAAAAACAATGGTCTTCATGGGAGGGTTGCAAGGAGAAAGCCATGGCTCCTCAAATAGAACACTGATGATGAAAGGTGGTGGTGGCATGGTACTCTGAGCCTGTTTTGCTGCATCTGAGCCAGGATTCCTTGCCATCACTGATGATACAATCAATTTGAAATTATACAAGCAAATTCAAAAGCAAAATATCACAACTTCTGTCTGTGAACTCAATCCCAAGAGATGTGTTCTACAAAAATTGGTTAAAGAAGAATAAAGTTCATATTTTGGAATGCCCAAGACAAAGTCCTGGGCTTAATCAAGCTAAAATGTTGTGGAAGGATCTGAAGCAAGCAGTTAATGTGAAGAAACACTACACAACATTATGCAATGCAATAGAAAAGCCACGCTGAGACAACAAGAATCGTTATAGAACATGAATTTCCTTCTGTGAGTTGTTTGCAGTATCGCATTTCTAATTTCTAAATCCCCATTTTGTTCCCACCGGAAGTCAAATCTAACTTTCAAAGTCAACTTACTTAGCTGTAGAAATTGTAAGTAATGATAGTTCTTATTTTCTGTCGATTATTTGTCATCATATACCTTTATTCAAAGTTACCACAATGAAAAGGGGTGCACAGCCGACACAGCAACAATTTGCTAGCCAACCACCGTGGTACCACTGAGTCCTGGCAGTGCCGTTTGGCTGTGTCATATCTGAGGGAGGAGAAGATGGACTGGGGGATCAGCCTCTGGTCCTGCCACAGTAATCCCTGCCCGGCTCTGTCGCTGGACTGCAGCAGTGATCAGGGTCAGTGGGATTAAATGTGAAAAAAGAAAGAACAACAAGATTATGCATTTTTAGCTCCAACTACAACTGTTTATTTTAAAATTATATTTTTATGGCACTTAGTACTGTGAGTCTGGTGAAAGGTGACATAAATTTTTATCTCTCTGGTCCCACTTTGTTTGCAGGTGATCAACCTCGTGGTCAATCCCATACTGGCGTGCCATTTACTATGGTGCAATTCTAAGTTTATGGACGGCTTATGAATTTGCTCATCATGTCATAAAGAGGCAGAGTCTCCGGGCACAGCCTGTGTATTTAAGTCGAGCAAATCCACTTGGACGTGACCTTGCAACATCACTCCGATCGACAGCATCACTATTCAGCCATGACCTTCTCTGGCAAGTGGGAGCTTGAGTCTCAGCAGGGCTACGATGAGTTCTGCAAACTTATTGGTGAGTACTTCATACATATTGCCTATGTGAATCTAAGAAAGTTTCTCTGGCCTATTCATGAACGTACACACTTATGTATTTTGTTGTTTGTTTCAGTTACTGTAGCTCAGGGGTTTCCAACAACTGCAGCAGAACAGTGAAAAATACCACAACCTAATGCAGATTATTTAGGCTGAAAAATTTGCAATGTGCCTGTGGGCCACTGGTAATGTATTCATAAGAGTGATGCCGCGGGCCAATTAAAATCTGTCCGTGGGCCGCATTTGGCCAATTTGGACCTTTGCTGCAGATATATAATGCTACATTATCTGGTGAATTATTTACTATAAGCAAGTTATCGTAGAAAAATCTCAGTATGTGCAGAACTCAAAATCTTACATTTACTGCAACCCATCCGTACACGAACACAATCTCAAAATCTTAAAATGACAAATGTATTTGAGCCAGCAAGATGTTAATCAGCACTGACAGATTTCTCCACCAGCAAAAGCCAGAGTAGAAAAAAAAACAAGGACACATCACTTTGATGTTATAAAAGCATTTCAAAACAGACAGGAAATTAGATCACTGTGTTCTTTCCACATCAGGTCTCCCCACTGATGTGATTGAGAGAGGCCGTGATTACAAGATGGTGACGGAGGTAGGTCAGAATGGTGACGACTTCACATGGACTCAGCATTACCCAGCAAATCACAGCCTCACCAACAAGTTCATCATTGGCAAGGAGTGTGACATGGAGACCATCGCTGGGAAGAAGTTTAAGGTAAGTCAATGTCAAATTTATTTTTATAGCACTTACAACAGAATGTAGTCTTAAACCAGCTTTACAAATATCTAGGTCCAAAGTCCTAACTGAGCAAACCTGGGGCGACAGAGGCATGGAAAAATTCCCAAAATGTTATAAGAAAATTTCTTGGGGTGACCAAGACTCAAAAAGGGACTCAATCTTCTTGGACAGCCTAGATGTTATATGTAAGGATTAAACAAAAATGTGATCTAAGTAATAAGTTTATAGTATAAAGAACTCGGAGAGAAAACAGAATATGTAGTTAGTTGTTAAGTCTGTTAACAGAACATATGAGTCTCATAGGTCAGACTGGGAATATTCAATATCTGTAATGTTTTTTTCCAAACGTTTCATAAATGACCAGACGTTTGTGGATGCCCATTCTAATTAGTGGTCTTTCAGCCAAATCAATTTCTAACAGGTTCACAATATAACACATACAGGTCTGGAATCTACGTAGTGGTTCTCAGTATGACACTTTTATAGGTTTCAATATCAAATTTGTCAGTTCATTGACTTCCTGTCCTGCCATCCTAAAACAAAGTTTATAAAGAATGGTTTGCAAACTTTGTATACGAACATTATACGGAACCATTATGACATTTATTTATTTATAACATTTATGAACGTAAAGCTTTTCACAGAAAACCTGTCAGGTTAGCTTATAACCAACACTAGTACAACAAAAAAACCACCATTCTAGGGGGGTTGCCAAAAATTAAAACATTTAAATACCAACGGTCTACACACATGGAATGTCATGACAATGCAAAACAGCTTTGTGATTAAATTAGTCTTCAACTGTCAGGAAACCAATAAATCATTAATGGGATGCTTTCGTCACGACACCAGGCAACTGTCACCCTGGAAGAGGGCAAGCTGACGACACGATTCCCCAACTATCTGCACACTGTGGAGATCAGTGGAGGAAAGCTAATCGAGGTCAGTCCCTGACCAGACAAGGAAATACACAGTACTTGAAGTCTTGTAGTAAGACGTAATTATATGTGGATTTTTTATTTTACTTATATGTTTTCTTTTTTTGTACAGACCTCCACGGCTAACTCAGCTAAGGGTCAGGTTATCTTCATCCGCACCAGCAAGAAAATCTGAACACATCACTTATGTATGACCTCAGATATACTTAGTCCAATAAACTAAAAAAACGTTTCGTGGTTCCTCATTTTGTCATGCATATACACAAATATTTGCTTATTAGAAGAGCTCAAGTATAGCCCTGTGGTCCTGGGATAATTTCCTTTTTTACAGGTGGTATTTTAGTTCCATTCGGATCTGCCATGTATGTATTTTTCTCCCTCCTCCACTGAGGAATTTATGAGCAGGATTACCTGCTGTTCTGCACCAAACTCAGCGCTGCTCGGATCATGTAGTCCTACATCACATGGCTTTGAAAATATGGGTTTTGACAATCAGTCAGAGACAATCCAAATCTACAAATGGAGGCTTCAGAAAAGTCACTGCACAATTTAATTGGAGTGGATGTCGAGAGACTTCTGCTCTCTCATCACTCGCAGAGCCATGAAGGAGAAACACATATATAAACCAGATTGATGGAAGTTCCACTTATAACAGCATATACAGATATATTTCTATTTAAATATGCACAGTATATAGTGTCAGTGTTCTGTAAAGAATGAATAGTTCATTCCGTCAGTTACATGTGACATTAACATTCGGGTTTGTACTGAACACAACCCACTAGAAACTTGTCTGCGGTCAAAATCAATCCAAATAACCACTCGATACAACTGCGGTACACAGAAGAGCATCTCTGAGCACACAACATGTCAAACCTTGAAGTGGATGGTCTACAACAACAGGAATCCACACTGGTTGTCAGCTAAGAACTGACAACTGAGGCTACAACTTACACACGCTCACCAAAATTGGACAATTGAAGACTGTAAAAACGTTGCCTGGTCTGGAAAGTCTCGATTTCTGCTGTGAAATTCATGTGGTAGGGTCAGAATTTGGCATAAACAACATGAAATCATGGATCCATCCTGCCTTGTGTCAACAGTTCAGGCTGCTGCTAGCGGTGTAATGGTGTGGGGATATTTTTTGGGACACTTTGGGCCCTTCAATACCAGTACATAAGAAATAGTTACTCAATTATACAGCAACACATATCCACAAGAATGCTTTAACAGAACTTGTTTTATCTTGTTTGCTGCATCACAACATTTTGTTGTGACTTCTCTCATGGAGTGTTGCAAAGACATTGTGATTTCTAGAATTGTTTATGTTTAATGGAAAGGATAAAGTTTATTAGGTACTTCAGTATGTACAAGCTGTTATCTTGTGTGACCGAGTATGTATAATGCACTTAAGGATGTGTCCAAATTCTTTACAACACTTACGGATTCTGTTCCCTCTAGGCTAATAGTGCTCTATATACTGTAATATAGAAAATGTAGGAAATGGTAAATAGGAGATCATTTCAGTTACTGCCCATGTCAAACAGGCTCAAGCAGCTAATCATTTTTTGTACATTTACAGCATTTAGCAGACGCCCTTATCCAGAGCGACTTACAATTGGTACAATCTTACAATCCAAGCAATTGTGGGTTAAGGGCCTTGCTCAAGGACCCAACAGTGGCAGCTTGGCAGAGGTGGGATTTGAACCCTGGACCTTCTGGTCCAAAGTCCAGTACCTTAACCACTAGGCTACCACAGAAATGTGGTTAAAAATATTATCCTACTACTGTTAGTTTTGCTAGCCTTTATATAGACTATACAGTGAGGTGCAAAATCTTAGGCTATCATTAGATTAGATATGTCATTGCTTCAGTAATGGTATAATGAGCATTTATGACATATTGTCGACGGTTGGACCCAACAATCTGTATTTGTCACTCCATAAAACTCTTTTCCACTGATTCACACTGCAATCTCTGTTAGCTTTAGCATATCTTGGACTTTTCAATCTGCTCCCCTTCCAAAGAAAGTGGTCTCTTGACAGCTACCCTTCCAAAAAGACCGTTCAAGCTTTTTCAAAAATCAACTTGGCATCCCGATGAAGCTGCCAGATGCTGCTGTTGTTCCAATATAAAGGGAGGTCACAATACTTTCCACTGTAGCCTATACAAGCTGTTTTTTTTTTTATTTGGATTTTTTTGGTTGTATTCTAATAAAGAGACTGAGGAATAATTGTATATGGTAATTTACATTGACATCATTTAGCAGACGCCCTTATCCAGAGTGACTTACAACTACAGTCTTACAATCCAAGCAATTGTGGGTTAAGGGCCTTGCTCAAGGACCCAGAAGTGGCAGCTTGGCAGAGGTGGGATTTGAACCCTGGACCTTCTGGTTCATAGTCCAGTACCTTACCCACTAGGCCACCACAGTACAATTGTTAACACAGTGGTATATCTATATCTAATCTGACGGTTTTGCACAGTACTGCGTGTATATGTTTAAATTTTCCTCACTTAGCTGAAGACTAACACTCTACATGTCGTGTTTCCTCACTTTTCGCCGTCATTTCTTAGCTTTCCATTTTCACTCGTTTTTTATTTCTATTATTTGTTTGCATGAACTGGGCTAACCTTGGTGGTTGCATGGCTACCACTGGAGGGCACTCACCCTTCAGATGTGCTCTTACCCTGAGGGCAGCTCTACGCTGATAAAAGCCTTGCCAGTTCTTTGTTAAGGCAGACGACTGATAAAAGGGTTTATTTTGGTGGAGAGGGCAGTTTGAAACTGTTTTATCCTAAGATCAAACAGATGAGGAGTTAGCAGCTTATGAAATGAACCGGCTACACAACTACAAGCACCAGACCAGGCTATTTATTTAACATTTCAAGCAAACCGATAACACGAGCCAAATGCGCCGAGAGCTCGATGAACTGATACAGGCAGTCTCCAGCAGAGGTGATGTTTCAGTTTGGAAGTAGCCTTCTGATAATTAAGTGTGTGCCAGCCCTTCCCCCTACTGGCTCTGCAAACAAAGGTTGTGAAAATGATCCATTACCCAACTGCCCCCCTCTCCGTCCTTTCTTCACACCGCCTCAGACATGTGGTGCACCTCTCTGGGCCCGCACATGTACCCCCAACAGAGTAGGAGCACAAAGGAGTCTTCCTCCACTCCTCCTCTTCCAGGCAGTATCTTTAATTACTCAGATAAGACGGCTCTCTCAACAGCCTCACTAATCCAGCATGAAATCTTATCCTGGGCTGGACTAATCAACTACACACCGTCCTGCAATTCCACAGGAGTAGCTCAATCTGTTTAAAAAAAAAACTATGATCAATATATCCAACAAGGTATAAATATACATTACTGTGCAAAAATCTTAGGTCACCACTAGATTAGATATACTATTGTTTTAGCAATGGTAAAAAGACCAGATTATGATTTGTCAATCTATTTGGAATTAGTATACAACCAGAAAATACAGGACAGCTTCTTTAGGCTACAATGGCAAGTATTTAGTTTGACTGCCTCTTACACTTGAGCAATTGCAACAACTGGCAGCGTCATCATCACACCAAGATGATTCTTCTACAGTCCAAAGAAGCTTGATCAGGAATGGTCTTTTTGCAAAGGTAGCTGCCAAATAACCACTTGTTATGGGTGAAAAGGCCAAGATATGCTAACGCTCACAGATTGTAATGGAGATCAGTGGAAAAGAGTGAGTGAGAAACCCAAGTTTGCTATATATGGCTCCAATTTTTGAAAATGTTATATATGGTCATTGTAGCATTTGCTAAATCAACAAACGCAATGGTGGCCTAAGACTTTGGCACCGTACTGTACATTTACATTTACAGCATTTAGCAGACACCCTTATCCAGAGCGACTTACAATCAATAGTCTTACAGTCCAAGCAATTGTAGGTTAAGGACCTTGCTCAAGAACCCAACAATGGCAGAGGTGGGATTTGAACCCTGGACCTTCTGGTCCAGAGTCCAGTATCTTAACCACTAGGCTACCACAGCCCCATATTAATGCTGTGACGCTGGACTTTTGGGACACCATGTACAAATATATACGTTTAACTATTTAGCAGACGCCCTCATCCAGAGCTACTTGCAAGTGATAGTTTACATTGTGCACTCCAAAGCCAAACGTGGCAGCTTGGCAGTGCCAAGCTTAAACCCTCGTCATTCTGTTCAACAGTCCAGTACCTTGACTACTGTGTCATCTTAATCCTGTGACGCTGAACTTACGGGACATCCTGTCCAAATATACATGTCGGTCTGGATGCTTTTACCAATGAATCACTGTGTGCGAGAAGTACCGAACCCAACCAGGAACGAGCAATTACTTGGTTTATATACAGTTTCTAATATACTTTTGAATATCTGTTTATTCATACCAAAACACATTTGTATTTCTGATGTGAAAAGTAATCTCTTTCCAAATATCTCCAAATACCACAAAGTAATCTTGTACTGGAAATAAATACACACACGCTGGTTCGTTTTGTCTGAACTTTGATCTGCACAACCTGCAAGCCTTGGCTGTTTGCTCTTTATTTGTTTAGCGACAGGAAAAAGAGTCACGCCGGGCAGGAATCTCTTCCATTGTCTTGCGTCGCGTGAAGGACGGGGGAAGAAAGGGGGAGCGAGGACGCCACAGGGAGGGAGAGAGGGAGGGCGAAGCTATCCGGGGAGGGGCTGAGGATCGCCAACACCCCCCCTCCCGCCAGCCTTTTCATGTGCAACGAGCCACACATTCGTACGAAACAACCCATGACCTGTGCAAATTCATTACCATGATCGTATGTGTGGTGCAAATGACGCTAAATAAAATGAAACTTGACAAATGAAAGACAAACACGGCGTTTTATTTTATTTTAGGGGATTTTATATTCAAATATTCTCCCGCCGCTTCACCCTCTCCTCCAAGTACAGGCTTTTAAATAAAACCAAAGCTCACTGAATGAACTCTTATCAGTACTCCATTCGACAGACGTTGGTTGCAATGTGCAACATTTACTTGGTGAAAAATATAAATCACTGCCCTTCGGCAATAATATGTCATAAAAGCACTATTGCTACGGAAATGAAAAGCAGTGGTAAAAATGGTAACAGATCAAACTAATGGTTACATATTGCACACACACAGAGGCTTCACTTTACAAATCTAAAATCGAAACAGTGCCTAAATCTGTTACAGTGAAAACGCATCCACCTACATAAAACAGGACGTTGACGAAATGTATTTAGAAGAAAAAGAATTAAAAGTTATGAGAATTTTAAAAAAATCAAAAGAAAAAGATGGAAGTCGCGCGAAAATGGCATACATGCATGAGGTAGCTCAAAGTTGAGGACTATCAGAGGACGATTTTGATCCACAATCCCGGAAAAGTGGTCTAAAAAGCTTACGATTGGACAGGATCTAAAGCAGACGCTTTGGTCTTGCTGCTCTTTCGGTCACTGTGCGATTGCTATCCCTGTAAATCCCACCTGAATAAACCTGAGAGGGGTCGGCTGACCTGATCATGTGAAAGCTGATTTGGGAAGATCTCGCTTCATTTATTGAGGCTATCGGAGTCGGACGTCTTGACTCGTCAGTGTCACATCCAGAGACGCTCGTGTGAGCAACCAGAAACAATCAGTAGTACAGCTGCCTAACCTTATTCCAGAATCTAAACCGAACCAGAAATCTGTCCAGTCGCTCCGATTCGCACCGGTGATTAGTAGTAGTGTGAGGTATTCGCACGGAGCACAGTGAGTAAAAGGATGAGGTAAAAGAATGAAGTCGACGGTAGTGAGCTTAACACGGATCAATCAGACACAACCCCACACCCCCAGGGCAAGCAGCTTGTAAAGCTCAGCTTCCTCCAGCGTGAGCTACAGAGACGAGGGGACAGATGCCTCCGTTCCCTGGGGTTCCTCCCCCCACCCCCCTCCATCTGCCTGCAGGGAAACCAGAGGAACAGGGCCCTCAGCCATGCGCTGCAACCACAGTGGAACGGCGACCGGACGCGGCCACCTTTAAAGCAGATAAGGTACAAACACATTTACTACTTCATACAAACATCGGCTGGTTCAATGGCATCTTTTTTTTTCCTTTCAAGTAATCTGCGCATCCCTGACATGTGGACTGTAAACGGCTGAAAGGGAGACGGGTTTCTCGCTCATAAAGCCATCGCTTGACTTCTAAGGCAGCAGCATCAAAGGACGACAGTAATTCCAGTGTGAAATTTCAAGGACGCCTCGGTTGACAGTTTACCACAGTCCTTTTAAGGCTTAGTACGGTACTAAAATGCTCCAACATCGGCCGATCGGCGTTCCCTCCTCCTCACGTGGCAGATAAAAGGCATGCCCTAGTCTTTCTGACCAGGCCCCTCTCATGTGGTCTGGAGAAACAGGCACTAGGGGTTTAAAGTTAGTGTAGGAAGACGTCCCACATGAGCGCTTGTTTCAGGTTAATACTACAAGCGAGGGATTGGCACCGCCGCGGGCCTTCTGTTCAGAAAGTCTGCGCCTCCGGCTCATCGTGGATGGTGCTGGAGAAGGGAGGACGGAGGATAGGGGGCGCTCCAAGTTCACTCTGACCTCCCTCTCCTGGCGTCACCTTTCAAAGCAGCCAGCTGTGAAACTGTGGTGGGAGGCCAGGTAGCCGTTGGCGTACGCCAGACCGACGCAGGGCCGCGGTTCCGCCGCCATGCCCACCTGCATGGTTAGGGGTCCCTGCAGGGGCAAGCCGCACAGCCCCGACGTCAGGCTGGGGAAGGACGGGAAGGAGGCGGTCGGCATGGAGGAAGTGAGCAGGCTGGCTTGGTGCGGCTGAAGGTACTCTCTCGTGCCCACAGCTCCCACCGCCTGGCACTCAGCCAGCATGTGCAGCTGGGCCAGAGCGGGAGAGTGCTGCGAGAGAGGCGGGTAACTGCCAGTCTGGATGAGTAACTGCTGAGACGAGGATGTGGGGTGTCTCTGCAGGGCTGAGGGGGCGGGACCGGGTGAGGCGTGAGCTTGAGGTTGGACGCTCTGGCTGGAGGACGATGACGACTTGGACTTGTTGGCTTCTTTGACATCGTTGTCGTGCGCACTGCAGAAATCGATGAGCACACAAAATTTAGATGTCGTGTGTTTTAGGTACAACGCATTACACATTAGGTATTACTTAAGCAAGAGGATTAAAACTACTGGCTGATACTGAATAACACACTAAACTGACGACTTGTCGAATGATATAATTAAGGGACAGAACACCAGAGGGAGGGTTCTATCGCAAATAACATCATGGCTGTGATTTGGTCACAGGGCGAGTGCCGTAGACAATCACAGCCGTGCTGTTAGTTGCGATAACGCACGACCTCCAGTGTTCTACTGCTTTTACACAACAGAAAAGAAACAAAACACAAAGAAGTCCTGACTTCCATACTGAATACGCTTTAATACTGACCATATCACTAAAAGTAGGTCCACAAATGAGCTGCTGCTATGCAACAATAACAATTCCCTACCCTGCTCTGAAAGTTTGACACAAACCATTTATAACACTACCAAGTGTTTCCAATATGAAAGGAAAAAAAAGAACAAAAAAAACTTCATTAAGAATTAAACAATGTGGTAAGGAGTTATTTATTATGGTTGCTGTGTCATTTTTCTATGTGCTTTTGCATAAAGCTCATCATTTGGCAAAGCACAGAGTGACACGGTTTGAGTGTGAAAAAGCCGTGCTGTTAATGCATATCAATGAGAATGCTTCTCAACCAATCAGATTGTCAGTCCGAGCTAACTGTTATACAATAAAAGAATATCTAGTATCGATGCCTCACAAGAACAATGATTACAGATGGCTCGTCTAACGCCGCATGATCATGAAATGGTTCCACATGGCCAACACTATTCTGAAGTTATAAAATGTTAGAAGCAAAAACTTCCTCTGGCAACCGATTTGACTGATTTAGCCAAGCATGCCGCGTGACACTATCACATGCCCGGAGCATACTCTGATTAAGAACATAATTGGACACTGAAGTTTAATAGCTATTAATCTTCAGTTTAACTGATGAACAGTGGAACGGCAGTGGCATGGCTGAGTGTGTGTGGCACTGGTGTGTCAACATTCAGAAAATAACGCCGACCAAAAATATCCATTCTGTGGTCAGAGACAAACACTGATTATGTGCTAGACAAGAGCAAACATTTCTTCCTGCCCCATATACGCTATGTTTAGCAGAATTCTGTGAATGGCTTTTCCGTTTGAGTGTCTAAAGACGCTTCCTTCCTCTGTAACGGGACTTTGGGCTTCAGTAAGGTGCTAAATAAATGACAATTTCTACTACTAATTGTGATAATGTACAGTAGCGAAAGACTGCTTTTAGGTTTTAAGTTTGGGGCAAAAATTCTAAAATAAATCAAATCACCAGAGATCAAGAACAATTTTAAGAGCAGGTGAACAGCTGGTCCCACTCTGTCTCAAGCTCACCGAGTTAGTAGAAAAGTGGGCTACAATTGCAAATGTTTGTCACACAAATTGTAACTGTGACAAAGCTGTGTACTTGGTTTTGATATTTGAAGCAGGATATCAAAATTGAAGGGTTTAAGCTTTCTTAAAATAGCTTAACCAAATTTTTTGCAACCATCTTTACCAAGGGTGTCAGCAGAGATGGGTTAATCTATCTGGCAAATATATTATAATCACAATTTTTAGGCTGGATAATAATTCCTGAAAGAACCTAGCCATATACACACACGGCTAGGTTCTTTCAGGAATTATTATCCAGCCTAAAAATTGTAAAAATCAAGTATAGAAATTTTTATATATATTATATTATATACAATTTATATTATTTTATTTCACAGGTAGTCCTCGACTTACGACGCAGATCCGTTCCTAGGTGGCATCGTAAACCGATTTTCGGTGCAAGTCGGAACAAACGCACAAACTGTACATAAATAACATACTGTAAGCACTAATCCTATCCTAACACAGTAATTATCAAAAAACGAGCCGCGCAACCGTGTATTCTCCCTCCGTGCACACCAAACACGAAGTTAGCGTTATGACGTTTACGACGCAAAACCACTTAAGTGCGAAACAAGGCTTTATGCAGTAAATGGGAGATGTGTCGTAACCACGAAATGTTGTAACTCGAGGACTACCTGGGTATATGTGTGTATGTATATATATATATATATATATATATATATATAATACACACATACATACATACATACATACATACATACATACATACACACACACACACATACACACATATATATATATATATATATATATATATATATATATATATATATATATACACACACACACACACACACACACACACACACACACACACGTCAGCGTTTCAATGCAAGTAATAAAATGTGTTTAGTATGACTGTTCTTCTAATCTCTCTATTAAAGAGGATTGAGGAGATGAGTTCATTCTTCATGATCTAAACGCGTTATATCATTAGAACTATTTTTCCTTAAAGGAAGAAAGAGATACCTTTAAGAAAATGATTACATTTCTCGCTCATGTTCAGTTTTCACGAGCTTTTGAGCCCGAGTCTGATCATTCTGGAGCAGACGGTGCAGGACCTCATGGAAGGGATCATACTATACAACACAGCAGAATATAATAAAAGAACAAATAGTGACATGTTCATACATGAGCATGAGCTGGATGCACTGAGTCAGGTGGTCCCAGGAGTAGCCTGTGAGTAGGTGCAACACTGTGGTCCAGCTGGGGGAGATCTGCAGGCAGATGCGAGAGGCTGCGATGCAGGCGGCAGCCACCTGAGAGGGTCTGAAGCTCAGGAAGGCATGATCTACAGCAACACACAATGACTCTGATGAAATGCGAGAACGCTTTCGAAAGCACATTTACTAGCCAAACCATTACAGCACTCAGTGAACTGTGTGAACTATAAATCGCAATGCGCCTTGCCAACAAAACAGATTTACATCCTCTCTCCCTGCCTTATCAACTGTCATTTCTATTAAGAAAGCAAAGTTCACTTTCAGTGAAGATTTAGAAAACTTGCCCACAAACTTTGAACGTTAACTGCTGATGTATTCGCCTCTCATGTGTTACATCTTGTAACATTCAGCCAGTTTTCCCAAACTAAAATATCTCTACAATGTGAAACTAACTACAGCCTTAACTCCAAACAATATTCTTATACACATGCGTTTTATGTATTTATGTTAAACGATAAATTACAGGCGTGAAGATGGCAGCTTGTTTTGAGATGGTGATAAATATGGTTTATGTTGCATTGTTAACGATGTATTCCATGTATTTCTAAACTTGTTTGTCTAATTCATTTACAAAGTGGGTTTATAGTGTGTTGTGGTTGTGTTCCGGGATTTTGTTGCTGCACAGGTTTGTTTAAAATGCCATCACTGATCACCTAGTAATCAGGTTCACAATAAAGAGCAGCTATAGCTGAACGTAATGCTATACCTACAACACTGTACACCAGTTATGTAACAACAGTGACAGTAATTGTTATTCTGATATAGAATTTAAACCTAGGCAACGAGTAACAAAGTACTCAAGTAATTGAGTACTATTATTATTTATGAGTACTTCTACAAGTAATTATGTTGAAAGCCAACACTACTTTTATTCAAGTAATACATTATTAAATCTACTAGTACTTATACTCAACTACCACAATCTTAAAGCTAACAGTACTTTTACTCAAGTACGTCTTGATGCATGCTCGATAATCCAGGTAAGAAAACCCCAGAAGTTGAATCTGTTCATCTGGACATAAGGTTTTGTGGAGGAAACGTTTCGTCACTCATCTAACGGACTTCTTCAGTCTCAGCTAGTTGGAAAAACTTCCCCAATCTTATATACAGCACATTTGCACAACGACTTGCGTAAGTCACTTAGATGAGTGGCGAAACGTTTCTCCCACAAAACCTGAAAAAATGTCCAGATGAACAGATTCAACATCTGGGATTTTACTCAAGTAATACATTTTTAAGCTTACAGTACTTTTACTCAAGTATCCCATTGTAAAAGCGAACAGTGCTTTTACTTTAGTACATTTTTTTAAGTTAACAGGACTTTTACTCAAGTAGTACATTAAAGCAAACTGTATTTTTACTCTAGTACATTATTAAAGCAAACTGTACTTTTATTCAAGTAGTAATTATTAAAGCTTTTACTCAAGTACAACATTATTAAAGCTAACAGTACATTTACTCAAGTAGTAAATTATTAAAGCAAACAGTGCTTTTACTCAAGTAGTAAATCTTTACACCTAACAGCACTTTTACTCTAGTACATTAAACAAACTGTACTTTTATTCAAGTAGTAATTATTAAAGCTAACAGTACATTTACTCAAGTAGGAAATTAAAGCAAACAGTACTTTTACTCGAGTAGTAAATCTTTACATCTAACAGCACTTTTACTCAAGTAATACATTAAAGCAAACTGTATTTTTACTCAAGTACAACATTAAAGCAAACTGTACTTTTATTCAAGTAGTAAATTAAAGCAAACAGTACTTTTACTCAAGTAGTAAATCTTTACACATAGTACTTTACTCAAGTAGTACATTAAAGAAAACTACTTTTATTCAAGTAGTAATTATTAAAGCAAACAGTACTTTTACTCAAGTAGTACATTTTTAAAATGAACAGTACTTTTATTCAAACAGTGCATTTTTAAAGCTTATAGCACTTTGGTAAAAAATTGTGCGCTACTGTACTAAAATTGTGCGCTACTGTAATTGTGCGCTACAAACGTCTGATTCTAACCCCTCCCCCTATTTAATGTACATGTGAAGTCCAGTTCCTGAAATTGCCACAATTCTGAACACCCAGAAACTTGTGTAAAACATGTGTAACGTGCTGAACCTTGGCTAGCTTCTCTGTACAGACCTACAGGACTCATGGAAGTCTTGTTGCAACGGTCATGTTTACACTAAACAACATTCTGTTATGCGTGCCATGTCGGATCGAATTACATTTACTGAACGTAACTGGAGATTTTTAATCACACTGCTGAGATCAGTTCAGTCGAAGTGTGCAGTTGAAATGCTGGAAATCTCTGCGGCTAAACACAGTTAGTGTAGAGTAGTGTAGGACAGAGGATGGTATGCGAAATGCCATTTAGCCTCTACTTACACCCTTTCATTTACAAACACAGACTGATTTACTAACTAATGACCCACCTTGGAGGGAGATCTCCAGAAAGTAGTGTGTGTACTTGTCCATGAAGGCTTTGGTCTTGGACAGTGAGGTCAGAGGCCAGCCGTTGTGCAGGTCTCCCTCCTGCACGGCAGCGTGGAGGTAGTAGTCGATGAAGTGAGCCGGCGTAGGCATGCACAGGTTCCAGCCGAACGTCTCCAGGAGCAGCAGTTCCATTTTTATGAGGTCACGCTTGTTTAGGGCCAGGTTCAGACTGCACATGAAGCCCAGTGTGTTCAGCTGCTCCAGTTTGGGCACCCGGTCCTCCTTCTCCTCAAACTTACCTGCACAATGAAAAAGCGGAAAGGAAAAATTATAAAAACACTTACTTTTAAATTCTTACTCACCCTGGGTAGCAAGTAGAGCGTTAAACAAGTGACACACAGTTTACACAAAGCAATTAACATTTCTAATATGGTTGCCCACTACTGCAGGGATCTGGGTTCAAGTCCCAGTGGTGCCTCCAGCCAGGTCAAGCTTCAAATCCAGACATGATTGGCTTCCAGCCCCATTATGGATTGGCGTAATTTTCAGGGCATGGTTTTGCTTGCTCACTGACAGAGCAAAAATGCCCCTGACCAGGGAAAAACAGGTTAAAAAATGAATTATATTGTTGCTCAGGTTTTTTAATTTTTATTTGAAATCATGGTGATGCTTGTCTTGTTTGTAGGTAGAACGTTCAAGCAAGACTAACAGACAGATTTCAGATTATGCATCAAAACTGTGATTGGCTATACAACGCACATCCTCAAAGCTCCACATCCATTCACAAACAACTCTGTTTCCCCCCCAGCCCACTTCCTTTCACATTCCAGGTCTCGTCAACGACTCGTCAAAGCACCTGACATCCCTTAAATGTTCTGAAAGCACTCAAAAAAACGCTTGAGGCAGTGGTTTTTAACCTCTTAAAATTCCCAGCACCAGTCAGTGAGGCCACATGTATTCTTCACTCATGTAACTAGATACATGTTCATTTAAATACATCCATCCATCTGCTCAACATCCATTCGCTTTAATGGCTGAGACCTTAAGAATTATAATAGGAAATAAAAAAATCTGTCTTAAACCTTATTCACGTCTGAACAACAGAAAACTAGTATGAGCAAACCCTTGCAACATTTGCTGACAAAAGAGAATTACCGTCTTGTGAATTATGGTAATGTTCCTCCTTTTTGGGGGGGGGGGTGGCAGAGCATCATGTTTCACAAAGATGCAAAAATAAGAATCACTATTGTACAGGGCAGTGCTGAATGGTTTCGTATTGTGTTTTAATATACAGTATATTATGTTTAAAATAAAATGGTTAAAGTATCTGTTAATTACTATATGACTAGTGTATAATTACATGGTATGTAAGTCATACCATGGTGTGGTCGACTTCCTGTTTCACAGAACATAATGCAGATGTTCAATGGTGCATGCCTGTATAAAGGGGATGTGGGGCCACATCCCAAAAGATTACTCTTAAAATATGCACTGGTGGTTGAAAGTACATAACCTCCAGGGACCCTGGTTTTCTCCCACAATCCAAAGATATGTTAGCTCAACTGGCATCTCCATAGTGTGCCAGAGTGTGCATGGGTGGGCATATGCCCTGCGATGGACAGGCGCCCCTTCCAGGGTTAGACCCCAGCCGCCTGTAAACCACAACTGGTTTAAGTAGATATAATGTTGCCAGTTTATTAGGTACATCAAATTCTGTTTTTTTTTCCTAGGGCACATTTTACAATAGAGCATCATCTTAAAGCAGCTTTACAATCATCTATGCCCAAAGCCCTGACTGAGCAAGCCTAGAGTGACAATGGTAAGGAAAAAGTCCCTAAACGTTATAAGGGGAAAACCTTAGGAGGACAAAGACTCAGAGAGAGACCCATCCGGCTTTTCTCTCTCATAAGATCCAATAAAAAACTCCCTTGCCAGAATATTCAGATAAACATGCTAATTGCAGCAGAAGAAAGAGCTGATGTTCGCTTAATCATGAAAGATCACAGGAAGCTCATTTCTGTGCCGCTTCATTCACGCATTGCTGTTTAAAACACAGCAATCTCTGAGAAGTCACTCTGCCAGCCTGAACAAGTAATTATCACAGAGACTAGACCTCCGATCTCTCATTCCTTCCACATACCGGAGTGTGTTTAGAAAGCTCTGAAAGCCTTTGAGATTTGGCCTGCTTTCTCATACAGCTGCAACATCAGATAAGACCTTCAGGAGATGTTCAGGAGCCATGTCCATACGGCACCTTTAAAGACGAATGGTATGAGGAACCATCTTGCATACACCCAAGGAGGAAAAAGTGCCTGTTCTGGGATTTCTAGTACTATGCAGGAATTCCTTTCCTCTGTCTGCTTCCCCTCCCATGTCTCTGCCTTTTGTGCTAGGTGTTAATATCTTTACGGCAAAGCCCTGGCCTCTCCTGTATTACTTCCCCTGCATTTGGATGCCCCACCAATAAAGCCGCAGTGACCCTTAACCTATGCAGCTCATGGCTGTGCGCTCACACAAGGGCCCCCGTCAGCAGCGGGTGTGAAGGAGTCCCTCGGCGTGGAGCAGGGCTTCAAATAAAATCCCTCACAAACAACAGTCACACCTGGATTCCTAAAAGAAAACAGCTGCTACATTCCAAGCAGTTATTACAGTTAATGAAAAATACTGCTGGACGATCAAAACAAATAAATGAAATACAAATTTGAAGAACACATAAAATAAAAAGCAGATGAAGGTGAACAAAGTGCATGCCTACAGCCTGATTAACTCCTCAGCTTTTACTCAGACATCACTGACACAAACACTGGGCAAGTGCGGTGATGCAACACAACGATGTGCTCTGCTCTAAAACGAATACAAAAATAGCTACACAACATCTGTCCTTAAAATAAAACTCAGTATAAATATCCTCTACAAAAGTAACTAACAAAGCAAAAACTAAAGCTATCCTCAAAGCCAAATTAAATGTGGAGTTAACTTTATAACAGCAATTCAGAGCAAGTGTAAGGAGATATCTTGCACATCTCGAATTAAAACACACTAAAGTTTAGGCACCCCTGGGTAATTTACAAGTACTGACAAGTTTCTAAAATGACAAGAACTTAAATAACATTCCTTCATTTCCACACCCGCTTAATCCTATTCAGGGTCAGTAGGAGCTGGGGCCCAAATGACAGCACAGACCACAAGACCGGAACCAGAACTAGACAGGGAGCCAATCCATTGCAGGGCAGACACACACAGACACTTGAGACTTAATGCATATTAAGTCGCACCCAGAATCAAACTGGAGGGCTCTGGAGCTGTGAAGTGGCATTGCTTAGTGCCAACTGTACCACTGTACTGCCTACTGCAAATTCAGTATACATTTTAAAGCAAAACCAAAATTACATTTCATACGCTCAGAAGTTTGGGACCCTTTCCTGAGTGACTCTGTAAGCTTCTGGTATTTAAATTATTCTTATAAAATGTATTAAGATAATCTAGTTTATTTCATCCACATCCATAGACATTGGTTCCCTAGTCTTGGTCACCAAGGTTTCTTCCTCATCACACTTAAGATTTTTCCTTGACACCGCCTTTCCTTGGCTTGTTCAATTGGGGAAGGTGGCCTTAATATTTGTAAAAATAAATTTAACTCTGACATTTACATTACTTGGCAGACATCCTTACACACATTCTTACCTGACTCAGAAACAAACAGAACTTCCATCTAATACCCTAACCACTGTACCACCACAGGGCCTTTTTTTAACTTCCAAAACTAAACTGACCTGTGAACAGTTTAATAAGATGAATCATTCACGTTTTCTCCAGCAGAGGTTACATCAATTTCTTTAAGTGCCAATATTTCATTTGGCAAGGGCTGTCCAAACTTTGAGACTTTACTGTATACATTAGACACAAAAAACTGGCATTCAATTTAATTGCTAATCAATTCACGATTGTAAAGCACAAGACATTCATCACATTTTTACAAGCAAGTCACCCAGTTGATGTAAGACATTGACTGATTTCAAATGCAGTTCCATTTCATCAGTAAAACATGTAGCCTAGAGGTATTTAAACTGTGCGGCTGACCCTTGTGGGTGGGTGAAAGGGAAGAACTGGGGTATAAACAATAGATTTTTAGCCAAGCGTTTTTTTTTAATATTGTTAAGGCAATGGACATGCATTTGTAATGATTTGTGTTTTGTTAAATCCATACTGAGTAGATATGGGATTAAATCATTTATTGTGTTGCCTTTGTGTGGCTTGTGCAGTATCTATCTATTGTTTACTGGGAATGAATCTAGTGTGTTTATGGAAAAGATTTGCACCAATAAATCATGTTTTACTCTTAAATTCACACATCCATTGTTTAAATTTTTGGTTTGTATTAATGCTGACTTTTGTAGGTATAATCTCATTTCTCCATTCCCTGATCTCTTCACAGCCCGGCTCCGGCACCAATGCCACAAGCCTGTTTTTCCTCAATTATCTGGGCTGTATTAATGCCTTTCATTAGCATGGAACCTCAGGGGACGTCCGTCACACTAATCTGAATATCAGCAACCCAGCTGTGTGTTTCAGTTCAAACATGCCCCTCCAGGTTGCTCGGCCCTCCTCCTTTCCCCTCAGCCCAGAGGAGGGAGAGGGTGAGACCACACTGGATATTTGACTCCACTGCTTTCTCGAATAAAGACAGGTCACAGACAGATATAATGGAGATTTCAAAAATCATCACAAGATGATAAACAGAAATCATACGGGAACTTGTTTACTTGCTGTTATTACTGACTCATTTCTGACTAAGGAAAATGTACCTCAGGTTCTTTTTGACAGGCATTGTGCTGAGACATGCTCTAAACTAGTTAGCATAACAAAACTTGTGCTTCCCAAGCACATGGGAGGAAATGCAGCATGCCATCCTCCCCCTCCCATGCAAAAACACAGCTGATAACACCAGACGCAAGGGTGCATCCATGCATATACCCGAAACCTGCCCGTGGCCGTTGCTCAGGCATTACTATCAAAATAGCAGCTTCGAAGGGCAGTCATTACTTCCATTAGCGCTATAATTACTTAGTGCTTGGTTAATCTTGGCTTCAGCACTTTTTATGCTTCAGGTAAAAGGCTTGCTTACGGCAGGCAAAAGCTAAACGAGTGATACAAGGAGAAATGCTTTATAATAGAAATGAACCATTGACAATTAAAATCTGTACCAAGCAGAATCATCTAAAAATACTTAATGACTTCTGGAAGGCATAGCATTCTAGCGTGAGCAATCCCCCTCCATTTGTCAAAACAAATAATGTCCTTGGCCTGAATGGAAGCGGGCAGCATCCCCCCGGCTTTGGCCTGAAGCAGGACTCTATAGGCTATCTCACACTCCGAGCTCAGAAAGCAGCAGAACCAACAATAGCAGCAGCCAAGTGATCAATGAGCCAAGGAAGGGAGGAATACTTTAAACACAGACCATCAGTGAGGCCATTATTCATTCAGTCATATGCAATTAATTAATGTCTGTCAAAGTGCCAATTGCCAGCCAGGCCAAAGTATTCCGACGCTTTCCAAGGGATAACAAAAAAACCCAAAAACAATAAAAAAGCTGTTATAAGATTAGTGATGCCCTGAAATACAAAATCTTAGATGAAATTTTGAATATGGTGAACCAAGAGCCAAACAGTTTGGCCTTTTTTCCAATTTCCTAAACCCATCTACAGCCGAATCCAAAAAAATATCCTCAAATACACATGTATTAACACAGATTACCTACTTAAACAGGCTTCTAAAATACATCATACCGTGATAAATACAAATAAATAAGCAACTAGTTTTACATCAAGGAAGACCTCATTGCTCCTTACAGACCTGTGCCTTACATTCACCTCATTTTGTTCGGATGTAGTTAATTAAGGTCTGTGAAGTACCAGGTGCTAGCCATTCAACAAACCAAGTGTCCATGGATAAAAACAAAGACATTATGCACAATTCCCACAATAATTTCACCCTTAATTCAATACTGTGACTTGTCTGGCCATGTAGAATACATGCTACCCATGATAAATGCAAACATGCGGCCACACAAGCAAGCGAGACCCCTCCTTGTATCTGATCTGTGCCTCATTTCCCCCTCATCTTGTTTGGATGTAGGCAGCAATGGCTGCAGCTGATAATGCATATCAGTGCATTGCTTAAAGCATTGCTACATGCTACACAGTCTTGCCCATTTCCTGAGTAATAAATCCCTGAGACGCGAGGCAGGGAGGCCACAGTGCTGCTGCAGTGCCGTGCTCTAGAACGTGCAGAGTATTAAAGTCAGACTAACCACACCACTACACCCACCAGAGCAGCTGTAAGAGCTAAGCTTTAAAAAGCTGGAGTTATAAATGCATAAGTTGCCTTGGCGACTGAGGGATCTGGGGGCGTCGGAGGCCACAGTCCCTTGTGCACACAGCTGTCATAAAACACAATGCAGCAGCAGAGAGCAAAACCACAGCACTAGACAACCACAGCATGCTGCATTCCAGTATATCATTACACTGCACAGTCCATGCAATCAAGGTGACGTCTTATGATGTCATGTTGTTAGAGGTAATTATAACATGCGAGTCGAAGGCTTTCATACCACTGATTAAAAAAAAAGTTTCCACTGCATAGGTTAATTTACTGCAACATATTAAGCACACACACCTAGTAAAAGTGTCTCTGTGGCCCTGGCCGGCTTAAAATGTGAAAAACAAAAACACCATTGCCTCAGTTGTTTACAATTAGCTTTACAATTTGAGGTTATCTTCTAATATCTAGGGCTAGTCAAATAAGTCAAAACATGTATATTGGCATTATTTAGTCCGATACACAGACGCTTTAGGATACTGAGTCCTCAGCGGCACTTCGTCCCCAGCCAGAGGAGGGAGTTGAAGTCCTCTGGCATGGCCCGGGCATGGTGGGACTGGAGGTGGTGACGGAAACCACTAGAGTGGAGCTGAAGTGGAGGAACATCTTAGTGTGTGTGGGGCTGGAACTAATATAGTATGCCATTGCGATTAAAGCCCGAGTCTGGCACCATTGGCTGAGTCTGGGAGCAGGAATTGTCCCACGTTATTGCATAGGTGACACTACTGAGGCCCTGCAATGGGCAAGCATCCTGTACGGGGAGTACTGGGGCACATACCAAACTCTTCAACCCTGATCAGGACAAATGGCGAGGAATCACCACATCCAAAAAATTAAGTAAAATTGCACACTAGTCAAGTCAGATTTATTTATATAGCTTTTTACAATGGAGCATTGTCTCAAAGCAACTTTACAAGTTTAGATTATCTCCTAATATCTACATCCAATCCCAAACTGAGCAAGCCTAGGGTGAGTGGCAAGGAAAAACTCCCTAAACGTTATGAGGAAGAAACCTTGGGAGGACCAAGACTCAAAAAGGGACCCAACCTCCTTGGGCGCTACTGTATCTCAGAACGTTACATGAATGATACTGGTTTTCATACTCCTTTTACTTAGAAAAAAAAAACCTACATTCTTTTAACATCACACACAAAAATGTTAAGTCACGGCTAGTGCTCATCATACAACAACCACATTTGTTGCTCACAGGCCTCTTTGTGTAGTGCTTTGACAAATATTAATCAAGACCGAAAAAGGTCATCCAATTGTTCTTAATAAAGACCGGAATGTATTAAAACATACCGTTCTCAAATCATTGTGTGCATTGGACCTCAGTTGTGGTTTTCAGCCTGCACATCCTTCTCATTAAGAGTGTAGACTAACGAACCTTATGTTCTTCCACAACCTCAAATCGTGCATATGGTTAGAATTTGGGATCCTTTTTAGATGGAAATAAACAATTTTGTATAAATGTTAGATGTAATGCTGCAAAAAAAGAGAAAATATTCTCCATTTCCTGGAGAACCCAGAGTTATGTATGGTCAATAACATGGCCTTCATTTAAAATGATCAACTAGGGTTAATTATATAATGAACTACTTTTAAAATATTCATGACACCGCATACCATTTGAATTGATTTACAAACACGCCACTGCAACTTTCGCCTTAAAAATGCCTTGCTGATGTGAGATGCCAGGGGCAACAGTAACTCAAACAGCCACACCGGGTGCCACTCCTGTCAGCTAAGAACAGGCAAGAGAGGCTACAATGCACACAGGTTCACCAAAATTGGACGATAGAAGACTGGAAAAGCATTGCATGGTCTGAGGAGTCTGGACCATTCAGATGGTTGGGTCAGAACTTGATGTGAACAACATGAAAGCAGGTATCCCTCCTGCCCTGTGTCAATTCAGGCTGGTGGTCATGCTGTAATGGTGTGGAGAATATTTTCTCTGAGAAATACTAAGTGAGCATCATTTTGTATATTATTTAACCTTTGGTGCACACAGTTTGTCCAGACTATCATGTTTTTCACAAAAACATAAAAACCCTAAATAATAAACCAACACCACAACTCGGCATTTAAACCAGTGTTATTGAATATTGTTTCAGGCCTGCAAGCTTGTGTTTGTGATCACATGACAACTTTATGAGAGCTAGTAATCTCACTGGCTAGTAGAAGGCAGGAGAGAGCGATGACGTAGAGTTGTCTCACTGCTACATCGTAATGGTCCATGAAAAGGTCCAGCAGGTAGACAGCCAGGTGCCGCGCCGTGGGGCACAACTGGTAGCGGTTACTCAGGACGGCCAGCAGGTCAGCAAAGTAGCGCCTCATTCCAATTTGAGGAGAATGTGCATGGTATGTGGGCAGCTTCAGCTCCTGAGGTGAGAGGAATGACAGAGAAAAGGTTAAGGCTTTGAATGTAGTCTCTCGTTAATTTTCAGCAACTTTATGAATTCCCTTGGAAATACCCCCCCCACCCCAACCTCCAGAAATGGAGACGCTTCAGAAAAAACTCCTCTGAGCATGGTACACAGAGTATAATCTCCTCCAGCCTCTGGTCCTCCTGCCACTGTACTTTAAACAGAAACTAAACAGATGCAACGTTTCCACAAACAATGGCAAATAAGAGGGCATCTGAAGAGACCAATGTTAAAACTCTTAAAAACCACCAAGCTGTACACGCATGCAAGATCACGCTTGTATTGAGTCACATTTATTTTTGTCCATTTCATCAAGAGAAGTTTAGTCTTCCAGTCATTGATTTTACATAATAATAAAAAAATTTTATTTAAACATAATATACTTTAGCCAACTAACTTAATATATTGCTAAACATTAACATATAAAGTATTGCTGTCAGACAACTACAATATTTAATTCAATTAACTAGACGATTAACACCAATTACGTTTCATTTTGTTGCTTTCTCTTACTGACTCAAACTGCACTGCACAGCCATACTGGTGTCCAGAAAAACCTTCAACAGAAAGCATTTATTACTTCTTATAATTCCCATTTCATTGCGACTTCAGGCGGAGGGCTCCTGTCTAGTCTTCATTAGCAGAACGACGCCTTTTCAGTGTGGAATATTCATTTTATTAGGTACTTTTATAAGAGATGCCATATTCAAGCTGTTATCTTGTCAGTGTCTTAGTCTATTCTTGCAACAATTACTACTACTGTCTACTGTCACACAGTAATGAGCAAAGCCGTCTAAATTCTGTTCCCTATAGGCTAGCAGTGTTCTACCTGATCAGCCATAACATTAAAACCAACTGTCTAACACTGTGGGGGACCCATTGTGTGAATGAACCTACATTATTCAGCTCAGAGGCCCCTGACATCAGGGAACACCATTACCATGAAGGGGTACACTTGGTCTGCATCTATGTATTGGTAGGTGGTGTGTGTCAAAGTAACATCCATATGAATGCCAGCACCCCAGGTTTTCCAGAAGAACATTACCCAGAGTTCAAATGTTATGGCTGATCAGTGTAGAGAATATGTAGGATGTAGGGAATAATGAACAGGGGATGGTCCTTCATAGGGTCAAGTGGTGAAAACGCCATTAGCTCCTTTAAAATATTACTGTGTTAGCTTTGTCAGGCCTAAAATAAAGTAATAGCCCAATTCTTTTAAATACAAGTATACACAATAAACCTAAATACTACTAATCAAGCATCTATGTTTTTGGAGTTTATCACTGTGAATTTAGCCCAGATCTTTGTCAGTTCTGGGGAATCCTCTACACCATGGCTTTATGAAATTTCTAGTTGTTAATACATGTGTTTAACACGATAATATTTTACCACAAATAATCCTTTCTACGGATGTAGAGAACAATAGCCTATAGAGAACAAAACCAGTGTGCATTGATTTTTCCTTATACGTTTTGCTCATTAGCGGATGACACACAAAACCTCACTGCATGGCTTAACATAATGTCTTACACGAGAACAGCTTGCACATACGGTTTCTAATAGAATGCATAATTCGCATTATAAACAGCGTTAAGGTAATTGCTATTGAGTTTAATAAATTATTATTAGTTAAGCAATACTAAATTATTACCAATAAATAAATGCATTCTGCTCGAGCTTATATTGTCCACCTATATGGGTGCGTCGTGCTTTTTAAATAAACAACCATCTATTCAATGTCTAAGCAAGCAAAAATGTGATGAATCCTAGAATCCCCCCCAATCATCAGAAAGTCTTAAGGTGTACTAAAAATGTTAACATGAGCCTTCAGCTAATTTAAATTCTTTCTGCACAGAACCTTAACATCCCCATTAGGCTAACATTCAATTAAGAGTCCAACTGCTGAGGTTCTGTAGCTGCTTTATGGTGGCTGCTCTGGTTCCTCTGCACGACCAGCCACCATGTCTCTCAGCCATCTGTCCCTCAGGGGGTGAGGGGCTGAGCACAGACCCTCTCAAGCAGCCCTTTTGTGGAGCCTGTCTGCAATTTAGGAGACTCTACAGCTGCTGTTTACTCTGAATGGACACCGAGTTTGTCAACTACATGCCTCCTTGCTAAAGGTCCTCATAATTCTTTGGGTACTTAGAGTGTGAAGTGAGAATCTGATCATTTACCGATGTAGAAGTAGAACTACTGGAGGAAGCAAAACTAGTCTGACCCGTTTAATCTCCCTTTTCCTGTTCTTATTCACATTAGGTGAGAATTTTTTTTTGTGGGGTGATTCTCACTCATTTAACCATGACTTCGATTGTTAGCATATGCAGTGTAACACCATTTAAGATGCACCGAACGAATCACAGCTTCCACAGGAAGTATGTACATTGTGCAGCGAATAAGGCAGGCAGTCTAATCTGGTATGTTAAATTAACTAGCTTTTAATAGGGGCTGTTTTTCATTACAGCCATGTGTAGACATGCTAGTAAATCCAGCAAATGAAGAAATGGGGGAGGCAAGAAACGCGGGCAGGGGAAACCATTTAGTAGGGCATTACCTTTGCTGATCTGTGCACTGACTAACTTCATAATAACACACCAGAGATTATTCTGATATTCCAGAGCAGCAACAATGGACCTTGTGTACGGTGCCGCCCATTTCTACGAATCAGCAAGTAGAAGCTTTAATTCTACACCGTGTCAAAGCCATGACGCAGCAACGGAGGCGGAAACTCGAACAGAAACCTTTTGTAAACCGCTCTAAAGATCCTCAGAAAAACAACCATGCTTTATGAGAGCACTTTGAGGAAATAAGGAAAACACGCTGCACAGGGTCGGCACTCATTATTGAAACCCCTTTGGACATAAGTGCTGATGCTGCACCTTTCTAGCAACTCCCATAAAGTAGTTAATGGAGCTTATGTTTTACAGACTAACAAAACATGCAATCAGACACGTGAAAAACTGCAACTGATACAAGTAACACAAATAAGATTAAAAACATCAAAGGTTTCGGTGCACAGAGAGGACCACAGCATGTGTGCAATGTGCTGCACAAATTAGTCCTGTTTTAATTGTGATTGCAATGTTGGGTTCCTTCCTGCTGCAATTAAACATAATTAAATGCAATTACATGGGTAAGCTATCTGTCTGCACACCATGGTGCTACATGCAAAAGAAAATCCGGCATTTTACACCTTAAACCAGCAATGTTGTCTTTAAAGGACAAAGGAACTGTGCAAACCACTGATCATTTACTCACTCTAAAAATGGGGGGAAACAGAAGTAAAGCAAAAACATGCAAATTCATGCACTGAAGATTTATTATTTCTCATAGAAAAACAGAATGGTCGGGTAGCATGAATTTGAACTTCAATTAATAATGGGGTTTTCCATAATTTCGTTGAGAAATTAATAAAAACAAACATTTTAAGAGGTTGCGTTTCACAGTACAGCGAATTTATGCATTCATACTAAAAGTAGTTAAAAACATAACATGAATAAGAGAGTTTTGGACTTTGGGCAGAGTGGAAATTCGCCACCCCTTCACCGTGGTGACCTGGGTTTGAGTATCACACAAATGCTATATGAACAAATATTGGGACACCTACAGAAGCTTTTATGACATCCCATTCTAAAGCCATAAGCACTAATATGGAGATGGTCCCCACTTTGCAGCTACAACAGCTTTCACTCTTCTGGGAAGGCTTTCTACAAGCCTTTGTACTGGGTCCATAGGAATTTTTGCTCATTCATCCAGAAAAGCATCTGTAAGGTCAGAGAGATGGCTCACAATATCCAGAGCGTAAAGAGCCTAGGCCAACCCCAGACAAAACAAACATTTACATTTACAGCATTTAGCAGACGCCCTTATCCAGAGCGACTTACAATTGGTACAATCTTACAATACAAGCAATTGTGGGTTAAGGGTCTTGCTCAAGGTCAAGGACCCAACAGTGGCAGCTTGGGAGAGGTGGGATTTGAACCCTGGACCTTCTGGTCCAGAGTCCAGTACCTTAACCACTAGGCTACCACAGTCCCCACCAAACCCACAGCATCTCTCCTTCACCCAACTAGAGTTGGCACAATGCAGTCAGGCATTCTCCTAGCATTCGCCAAACCCGACTTGTCCATCAGACTGCTGGATAGAGGAGTGTCCAGTGGTAGGGTCAAGTCAAATGTATTATGTCTCAAAGCAGCTTTACATATATATTGGCTCACAGTCCTAGCTGAGCAAGCCTGAGGCGACAGTGGGAAGGAAAAGCTCACCAAACCTTACAGGGAAGAAACCTTGGGAGGACAAAGACTCAAATAGGGACCCATCCTCCTTGGGCAGCCCGGTTGTTTGGTCATGCATGGCTTGCATGGAGCTGCTTGGAAATGGAAACCCATGCCACGGAGTTTGTGATGATGTTAATGCTGGAATTTGGAACTGTTATTGAGTCAGCTGAGTGTTGGCAACTTTTATGCACTCCCAACTCTGTAACTTTAAGTGGACTGCCACTTTGTGGCCAGGTTGCTGTGATTACTAAACACTTCCACTGATCAATAAAACCACTCACAGTTGAACATGGAATATATAGGAGCAAGGAAATTTCAAACTGATACACAACAGTGGGTTTCTATTACAATACCATGTTCGAATTCACCGAACCCTTTAGAAACACCAAGCTATTTTTCATAAATAACTGGTTATTGATTTCACCGGATTCAAAAGTATTCAATAAGATTTAAAAAAATTCAGTACATTTAAAGGAATCGTTTCCAACAAACTAAACAGCCAAACACACTCAGAAAAGGAAATTCCAGGTAATGGTTTCACATGCCCTTGCCTTCTCATTGCCACTTTTGGATCAGTTCAAGTACTACATTAATTAACAAAGGCTAATTAACAGAAACACTTAACCATTGTGTTAAACGTCAAACTCAAGTACAAACAAACACAACAGAGGACTTCCACTCGGCATTTTCCCAGCCAGACGTGGGCATGATCTACAGCCCCCCATAAACAGGCCAGACAATGAGAGAACGACACACGCATACACTCCATGAACAAAAGGTCAGACTTGGCTAAACTGGAACACGGGTCCAGCTGCGCCAGGGCTGCAGAAGTCACCAAACACAAAATACTTTTGCTGGGCTGCGGTACCTGTTCCCGAAGAACAAGTGCTGCAGGCGTAAGCGTGGACCTGCACGAGACACCAGTTTCATCCTGGGTCTGGGGGCACCCCCGAAAGACACAACCAACGCACTTAAAACCCGGGTCCTTGTGGGGCAGCAGGCTAGGACATCAGACAGCTGTGTTCCACTCAAATGCAGATATTGCAGTGAAGACCTAAATGATATCAGATAGGCTGCAGCTGCGCCCTTTGAAATCCAGTTAAGCTCAGGACCCTCCTGCATTGTTTGTTAGCTCAAGAAGGGTAAAAAGTTTTCTTTTCCTGGGACAAGGGGAACGCAAACCTTTGCAGGATGTAGTCCTGCTTGCAGTTTAATTTGTTTATTGTTTTAAAAGCTTGACTTAATTAAAAACAGATCAATTCAAAAGGGCCTAAAAGCTATGGATTTTAGTTGTTTAATTTATTTATCAGGCAGGGCTCATTATTAAACAGCATCAGCTAAAATGTAAGATGAGCCAGATTTAGCCCAAAAGGCCCATAAACAGATGAAAAAACATGAGCTAACCACTACAGAATAACAAAAAGCATACACGTCTAGCAAGCTATATGCATAAAACCGCTCCTAGTCACGTTACACAGAACTACATCAAATCAGAAAAGACGCATTCAGGCTAATGAATAGCAGTCAGCCATCAACGCAGTGAAAATAGGGCAAAACATGAGCACAAAACATTGTTTTTAGAGATGAAAACACAAAAAAACATATAGCAAAGAGCGAAAAACAAAACAGGCGTCCAGCAACATAAATTGGTTTGAAAAACAAAAAAAAATGGACAGTACCATAAAAGAAAGCTTAAGATACCATTATCTTACCTAATGACTTACTAATCAGTTATTAATAAGCCACGCCTCCAACTGAGTTGTAAAGTAATCAAAGTATAAGACTCCCTTACAAACTCACTGGCCACTTTATTAAGTACACCTGTTCAATGCAAATATTTAATCAGCCAATCACAGGAAGGCATGTAGACATGCTCTTCAAACCGAGCATCAGAATAGGGGCATATAAAATGCCATATTGATGCCAGAGATCAGAGGAGAATGGCCAAACTGGTTCGAGCTGACACACATCAAAACTAGAAGTAGATGGGCTACAGAAGACCACAACGGGTGCCACCCCCGTCAGCTAAGATCAGGCAAGTGAGGACATAATTCGCACAGACTCAAAATTGGACAACAGAAGATCTGATGAGTCTCGATTTTTGCTGCACCATTTGGATGTTAGGGTCAGAATCTGGCAAAAACAACATGAAAGAACAGATCCATCCTGCCTTCTATAAACAGTTCAGACTGGTGGTGGTGGTGTAATGGCAAGGGGGATATTTTCTTGCCACACGTTTGGCCCTTAATACCATCTGAGCATCACTTAAACAAACACAGGCTACATGAGTACTGCTGCTGACCATGTTCATCCCTTTATATTTCCAGCACCTTGCTGAATCTATGCCAGGAAGAATTTATAAAGTCCCGATTGCAAAAAGGTGGTCCAACCCGGTACTAGCAAGGTGTACCTAATTGAGTTGACGGAGTACATTTACCTTTATGACAGCAGTGAAAAACATTTAATCATTGCCAATTTGCCAGCAAGCACATAGTAATCATCTTCAATGGCAACTATATTCAAAGAAAATGTTCATTGCATAACAAGACATGACATGTCATAGAATAATTTATGGGAATCACCTCTGTCTTGCAATACTTCTCACATTTGTGTGACTTGTAACAACCTTAGGACAGGTGAAATCATATAGTCTAATTACAGTTTTATACATCTATAACTATGCAACTTAAAGCACTGTGGCATGGAGGTAAGTGTGTGTCATTTTATATAGATGGATGGATGGATGGATGGATAGTCATTTCGCAGATTCCCGTATCCGCAGTGACATCCAATTCTTACAATCCAAGCGATTGCAGGTAACGGGCCTTGCTCAAGGCTCAACATTTAGCCATTTAGCAGAAACCCTTATCCAGAACAACTTAGAACTAACAATCTTCCAACAATCGCTTCCAATCCAAGCAATTGAGAATTAAGGGCCTTGCTCAAAGAACCAACAGTAACAGTTTAGCAGAGCTGGGGATTTATTTAATCCACAGTCCAGTATTTTAACCCCAAAGCCACCACAGTCCTAAACAAAGTCAGCTGAGACCACGACTGTGTACCACACATCTCACTGCTGATCAGAGGATGGTAAATGGTAATGAATAGACCCATATACTGAGGATGAGAGGGCATGGTTGGCAGGGACAAGCAGGGAGAGGACGGATTCTACATGATGTGTGACATTTCACAGCTTTTCTTCAAAGCCAGCTGGTAATCAGAACGATCTAAATTGCCCTTAGTTAATTCTGAGCCAAACGTGTGAGACTGAAATCCTTTATAAACCGATATAGCTTCACTCACTGAGTGCAAGTTTAAATGGTGTGCTTGTGAATCTTAATGCTCACCTGATTCGCAGAGCCTGATGGAGGTCTGAAGCGAGCTGGGCTTTTCCACCACTGTCCCTCTGCCTCCATCTTTCCATCCAGAGAGACCCTCAGCCTGGAAAAACAAAGCACATTCAGCGTTCACCTGACAAAGACCTGCTCTTCCTAGCAACAGTTATTTAGGAAATCAGAATGAAGATGCATAAATAGAGCAGTGGAAGTTACTTAATTAACTGAAACCAGTGTAGCTTGCAAGTGGTGCTGCCACAATGAATCTGGTAAATAATGATTATGATTTAGGCTTTTAACAAATTAAAGCTGTTAACAAGCAGTAGTGGTTTGGTAGATAAAAGTCCCGGACAACAGACCAGCAGGTTGAAGGTTTAATGCCCAACACTGCCAAGCTGCCACTGGTTGGCCTTTAAGACCCTTCAAAACTCAATTTCTTGGACTGAACCGTGTAGACCATCAGTTATGAGTCACTCTGGAAAAGGACGTCTGCTAAATGCACATGATACTGGTGATGATTTTGCTTCATGAACACTTGTGGCATTTTATGATTTGGGGATGATGATAAAAATCAACCCTTAAAAATCCAGATCATGCACCATTTTTGTGGATATAACCTATTTTTTGTGATTTCCCCCCAGCATATTTTGAGTCTACTAGTACAATGCCACCAAAGCAAGCTTTTTGCGTTCAGCCCAAGTGTTTATGCCATCTTGGTCACCAACTCGTTCTTCATCCAAACAACATAGTGAGCGTACTTAATAGGATTTCCTATTGTTAAGTACACATAAGGCTCAAAGATCCACCACGAGTGCACTTAAAGCCTAAGCACTAACGGAACAGAAACCATGGAGCCTAGATGAGATGAAAATGCAACACATGAACCAGATGTGGAAAAGTACACACTGATCCAGATGTTGATCCTGTTATGCCAGATTATCCACATCTGAAAACACAGGCAAAATTAAAATGACCTAGCCAGGGATTTTGTATAAAGCTAAAGGAGATTCATTCATTAATTGTGATTAAAATCAGCACATTTGTTTCAGCAATTCTGATCGTTTATCATCTCTCTAACATCATCTGAAACTTTGTTCTCCAGTGTTAAGAGTCATTGTGAAATAAAATAACGCTACACCAGATTTACTTCATTTTAAACGTTTGCATAATTTTCTAAAATTCTGGCAGTGCAGCAAAAGCAGGTACACTGTACTAATGTAATATGTTTTATGTAAAGATGACCTCCATCAATCAGCCAAAACACAAATCATCTGGTCTGTAAGGATGTTTAGGTAGATCTTACGCATCAAATTAATGCACACATTACCCAGAGCATCACGCTCCCTCTAATCATCACTTCAATCAACTCATCTTCTTCCCAGGTGCCATCACTAAACAGTGCACATGTAACCTAACCATCCATGTAAGAAAAACAGGACTAATTGAAGCAGAACCTAAGGGCATTCTTCCATTGCTGAAGTTTCCAGTTCACAGCTTAGCATGGTGGAGCACTTGACTGGTCTCTGACTAGGCAATCCCACACATCAATGGGTGCTGCACTGTGTGTTGAGACCCATTCATTCCCTAAGCAGCATGAAAACATTTCTGTGACTTGTAACCACAGTAGCTTCCTCTGTTCCATTTGTATAAAGACAGGGTAGGATTCCTTACTCTCATGCATCAATGAGCCTTGGGTGCCAACACCCTGTCAGCGGTTTGTGGTTTGTCCTTCCTCAGACCAATGTCACTAGGTATTCACCACTGCTGACAGAGAGCACACCACAGGCCTTGTGGTTTAGGAGATAATTTGTTCGTTGTTAAAGTTGTTCGGGTCTTCACTCTCGAACATTTCTCTCACACCTAACACATCAATTATGAGAACCTACTGTTCTGCTCTGTCTAATATATCTCAAAGCTTGATATGAGCTGGTGTAAACAAGATAATCGTTGATACTTATTAACCACCATTTTGCACAGTTTTAACGTTTTGCTGATCAGTGTGAAGTCATGGTGTCACCAGTCCCGGGGGCGTTTCCACCTTGCCCCCCATGCTGCCATTATTAGCCCCAGCACCTCAAAACCTGAATTGGATTGAGCCAATATGGACATTGAGTGATAATACATTCCTGTGCAGAGTTGGTTACCCCCCGGTAAATCCTCTCTTGCTGAATTTCTTAAAGACAACTTTAATTGCGATCACACAGAGAGGTCTCGGGGGTTACCCAAGCCATCAGTATTTACGTTTCTTCATTTAGGCAGATGCCCTTAACTGACCAACTAATACAGTCTTACGAGGTACAATCCAAGTAATAGTAATTAAAATCCCTGACAACTGACAGCTTGGCAAAGCTGGGACATGAACCAAGGACCTTCTGGTCAGCAGTCCAGTACGTTTACCCGTGCCTCGTCCCAGTCATCCCAGCACATTTCACATGTAACACCATTTAGCAGTGGCGGTTAACAGCTGGTTTTTCTGAGGCTGTCTGAAGTTTCCCTCCCACATTAAAAATGGATGCATCAGGTAAACTGACATGTCTGAAGTGTCCTAGTGCAAGTGAGGCTCACATGTCCTATGCTGCCGGTTAGGACCCGGCCTGCATGGTCCAGGCTCAAATGAAGTGGGTAGGATGAGTGAGTGAGAGCCGGGCCAGAATGACTTCTACATGATAGTCTTACGATATAATCCAACAAACTGAGGGCCAGTCCCATGCACAGTGTTTGCTTTTCCAGAGCCAGGACTTGAACCCTTAGCCTTCTGGTCCACAACCAATCCGTTAGCACTGTCTACCACTTTTTGCTTAGAGCTCAGAGTTGCTAAGGGGGATATCTTGGTCTTGGTTACATTATGAGCTTTAGGTAGTTGTTTAACTGCTTGTCTATGTGTTCAATATTAGTTTCAACAGATCACAAAATTGTTAAAGCCCGTTTAAAGCTACCGTGCTAAAAACCTTTTGTTTCTGAACTGACTAACCAAGGGCTGTACAAAAGATGCCCTTATCCAGAGCGACTTACAATTGATAGTCTTACAATCCAAGCAATTGTCAGTTAAGGGTCTTGCTCAAGGACCCAACTGTGGCAGCTTGGCAGAGGTGGTATTTGAACCCTGGACCTTCTGGTCCATAGTCCAGTACCTTACCCACTAGGCTACCAGAGTCCCTAATTTAACATCATGTATTACTAGTTTCGCAGAAGCGAATAAATCCGGTACACAGTGGTGTTAACATTTCTATTAACATCTATAAAACAGACACTAAAAATATGTTTAATAACACAGAACCACAGTTAGAGAACCCGTAGAGGTCCTGACAATATTAGCAGTACAAAACCGATAGACCAGATACAGACAGTTTAATTTAGAGAACCGAGAAACTACGTTTGTGTGTTTAAACAATAGTGAAACAAAAGTTATCCAGCTACCACACTTGCACTAGGACAGTTCAGAAAGTTCCTCGGCGCGACTAGCTACCTACATCCCAACTTCAGCTAGCATACTACCTTTACCTGTATCTACAACGGTTGTAAATAAAAATGTGATTAAAAACTCCTTTACTTAAAACAAAACCACGTTTTGACCAACAGCCTTTCAAACACCAGGATTAAAGAGACGCTACTCTCTCACACACACATGTACACGCACACACATACACACAGCATGAGCCGCTCATTCGACCGAACTAACTTAAAAACACAACTTTACTCGACAACAAACATTCCCGAAACTTCTCTCAGGCGATAACAAACAGGGGACACATGGTTTAAAGCGGAAAGCCGGCGTTTGGTCGGCGTTTACCTCAGCCTGTGTGTAACCCGTGCAGAGAGAAAACGCCGCTCCTTTGTTTCAGACCTGCTGCATTCTGTGGCCGCACCGATGATCACACCGAGAGTCTCATTCACACCGAAAATAACCCGCGAGAAAACGCCTTCATACACCGCACACTCTGGGACGTGTGTGTGCGTTCACCCGGCCGCCTCGTCGGCTTTCTAACAAGTTGGACCTGATAGAACGATAGGTGTTTTTCTTTTTCCCTCCGCGTCCAGTGTGCAGTTGGTCGGTGTTTCCCCCAGCGGCCACAGCGGACACTTTAGTGATCCAGCACCGAGTCACTCAATGAGAGAGAGAGAGAGACGGAGTGAGAGACACTGAGTGAGTGAGGGGCTTAACGGGGGAGGAGCACGTGCACGTGCGCGTGCGCGCGCACTCGAGTCGCTTCACATGAACAGTGTATAAATTTGACGTTGTGTGTCCGTGGTGTGTCTAGTCACTCAAACGGCTACGAAATAAGTTTATGTATAAACATGAGTATTTATGCTAAACATATTTATAACGCACACACAGGTTGCAGTGTGTGCACTGAGTACAGTGTGTACTGGTGTACAGTACGATATTCTGCTTTTTGCATATTGAAGCTTTTGGTTCAGTCTACATTCAGTCAAGATACAGGAGCTGGAACTGACATGGCAAAAGTCTTTGGTCAAGGGTCCAATCCATGCCAGCCTTGTAAAGCTGAGGTTTGAACCAATAACCTTTGACAACAGGGCATTGTCAGCAAGGTGGTTCAGTGGGTAGCATTCATCACAGCAAGAAAGTCCTGGCTTCAATCCCAGGGTGGAGTGGCCTGCGTCCTTTCTGTGTGGAGTCTGCATGTCCTCCTCCTGTCTGTGTGGGTTTACTCTGGGTACTCTGGGTTTCTCCCACATGTTAGGTTAATTGACTACACTAAATTGGCATTGGCTTGAGTGTATGAGCGACTTGTCTTGAGATAATGGATGTATGGATGTGCTGGACATGGCCACTGAAGCTGATGGCAACATTAAATAAATGAATAAATGCAACGCATTGTCTCAAAGCAACTTTACCAAGGTATAGGTCTAGGACCCCTAATAGCAAGCTTATGAAGAAATAGACTTCATTAAAAGGGACCTCACAGATTTGGCAATTTCTGGCACACCCTAATACATTCATTTTTCCTATCTGCTTAATCCAGTTCAGGGTCGCAGGGAGCCAGGGCCTAACCAGGGTGTAATTTGGTATTCAATCCCAGACAGGGTGCCAACCCATTGCAGAGCACAGACTCGCATTTGGACACGTTAGAGACACCAATTGACCTACTTATTTATGTCTTAGGTATGTGAGTGGAAACTGGAGTAGCTGGAGAAAATCCATGCACATACAGAAAGGACATTCTAATACCACACAGGTGAAATCCAACCCGAGAATTGAACCAGGGATCTCTCGAGCTGTGAGGGGATGGGCCTTAACACTGTGCTGCCGTGCAGCCCCCGATACATCCTCATACACGTGAAAGCATTCAAACTAACATACACTCACTGAGCACTTGATCGTCATTTATACAAAGTCATAATCACATCATCCATCAGAATGAAGAAAAAATGTGATTTCAGTGGTTTTGACCAGGGCATGACCATTGACCAAACAGGCATGTTTGAGTACTTCTATAATGAGATTTTCATACACAAGACTCTCTGGACTTTCCTGAGAATGGTGCAATAAGGAAAAACATCTAATGAGTGGCAGTTCTGTGGACAGAAATGCCTTGTTTATGAGAGAGGGGAACAGAGAATGAGCCGACTGGTTTGCGCTGACAGAAATGCTACTGCAACTCATCGAAACTTGATATGGATGAGCTACAACAGCAGAAGACCACATAGGGTTCCACTTCTGTTAACCAAGAACAGAAAGCTGAGGCTTCAGTTGGCACAGGCTCACCATTAGCATGAACCCAACTTGCCTTGTGTCGGCAGTCTGAGCAGGTGGAGGTGGTGTAATGATGTGGGAAATATTTTCTTGGCACACTTTGGGCCAGTTAATAGCAATTCATCATTGCTTGAAAGCCACAGCTTCTCTGAGTATTGTTGTTGACGATGTGGACCCTCCACGGTCACAGTTTAGCCCTCTTCTAATGACTGCTTTCAGCATGATAATGTCGCAAAGCTAAATTTGTGTCAAACTGGTCCATTAACATGACAAAGTGGGTTCTTCAGTGGCCTTCCTAGATACCAGATCTGAATCCAATAGAGCACCTTTGGGACGTGGTAGAATGGGAGATTCACACAATTAATCTGCACTGGAAAAATCTGCAAGAATTGAGTGATGCAATCACGTCAACAAGGAGCAGAACAAAGGTATTCCAACATCTTGTGGAATCCATGCCATGAAGAACTAACGCTGTTATGAGAGCAAAGGGCGGCCCTGCCCTGTATTGATATAGTGCTCCTAATAATATCCTTTGTGAGTGTATATATATATATATATCTAATATAAATACATGCAGCTTGGCTGCTCCAGTAGCCTAAGATACTATCCAACCACCATGGAGATCTTGGTACAAGTCGTAGTGGTGTCTTCTGGCCATGTTGGGAATAAAATACAAGATCTCTGGATTGGGATCAAACGTTTCCTCTAAGTCTTCACCAGGTTTGCACACACTGTAGCTGGTATTTTGGCCCATTCCTCCATGCAGATCTCCTCTAGAGCAGTGATGTTTTGGGGCAGCACGGACTTTCAACTCCCTCCACAAATTTTCTATGGGGTTGAGGTCTGGAGACCGGCTAGGCCACTCCAGGACCTTGAAATGCTTTTTACGGAGCCACTCCTTTGTTGCCCAACTGGTGTGTTTGGGATTATTGTCATGTTGGAATACCCAGCCACGTTCCATCTTCAGTGCTCTTACTGATGGAAGGAGGTTTTGGCTTAAAATCTCACGATACATGGCCCCGTTCATTCTT